>JAODOY010043210.1:0-19886 GCA_025399855.1 Forbesichthys papilliferus | reverse complement strand
AATCGTCATCACATATTCAAAGTCAAATTTCTCTTAAGACTTTCGGAAGTACAAGAATCGATATGGCTCTAGATGTTTCCCGGACTCTTTTCTACAGAATAGGCCCGGTCCCCTACATCACAGCCGCTGCAATGCGGCGAGAGAGGCGGGCGAGCACCGCTGATCTCTGTGCCCTGTGGGGGGGCACATGTTCCCTTGCCTACCTTCACTTATACTCTCACCACACGTCCCTGGTAGCCACCCCCACTTGTCACTGATTGGTCTGCCATCCAGGGTGGCCATGCAAACAATAAAGCGGTCAGGGTTTCCAGACTAGTATCTCAACGGAAATGAAGGCGATGAATAGTCGGGCAGAGTCAGGCTAGTGCACCACTGCTATTTGTACAACATTAACTTACACTAACAATCTTATACTAACATTAACTGTAACATTTAACATTACTATCATATAGAGACTGACCTAGCCATTATAGTACATAATGTATTCAGATACCTTGTTGTGTAATAAAATTAAGTTATGCTGTGAGTTCTGTGTCTTTGTGAAAATTTATTTTATTCCTGAAATAACTTCAAAACAAATGGATTTCTCTTTTCAAAGATATCTGCACAGCAATGTGCATTTGTCCCTCCTTGAAGGTGTTTTGTTCCTCTACTGTTATACTGTTTGCATATCCCCATCTTCTTCCATTAAACAAGAAGAACAAAGAACCTTCCACTATTGATTGATGACTCATCATTCTGCTCTTAGAGTTGGTCTTTTGCATTTCAACTGAGGTTTACAATGATCCGCTCCTTGTTATATTTATTGACATATACCCAGCTGAAAGAACAAAATATTATAAAATAGATTTCACTTTTGCATTGAAATCTGAAACCCTGTGACCTTGAGCACAGTGCACTAATTTGATTGATTAGCTTACATTAGCTTCTTAGTGTCTAGCATGACCTGGCTGGGGTCACAGTCTTGATGTTCCTTTGGGGGGCAAGCATGCAAACTAAGGTTTGTAATCTATGGGTGGATGGATAGACAGAACAGACAGACAGATGACAACACATCGCCAGTAGAAAATCCTGTATGTAATCTAGTACACTCTAGTACACAAATAACACTAATGAATACAAAACCTTATCGACGCATGTCTCTAGGGCTCCAACAGATGAATTTTGCCCTAATTAGCAGTTGTTTGCCGTAATTATAGAGTGGAAGAATTGGAAAATGTGCTCTGGTCCAACACGTTGTTTTAATTAGTAATCTACCATTATTGGAATACTGAAGCGAATGAATTGTAGTGCCTACACCTGAGACCCCTGCACAAACATGCAGGACTTAATGCAATGGCATAGGGGAGCCTTTGGCCATTATAACATAAATACCATGTCACAAGAGACACTGATGGTCTGTAATTAGACTTTTTGCCTCTGGTTTTGACTAAAGGAAATCTCAACATGGCAGTCTAATGCTGTTGCCAGTGGTATTTAAAATGAAGTCATTTATGATTGTTAGTCCAGGGAAAAGTATTCTGCTAGGGACTGACAGGTTTTAATGCTTCATGTGTACAATCGGTATGTTGGTGCTTATGCAGAACTCTGAGGTAGCAGTACTCATCATTCTGACATTGCAGATATTTTTTTAAGTTCTTCGTTCCCATCCCATTATAGACAGGCACTTTGGATAAATGCCTTGTCCACCAATTCTGTCCCCTATTGACTTCCATTGAATTTGTCCAGCTATCTGACTGTGAACTAAAGTGCAATTTCCAAACCTCCAGTGCGCTGTAGTACATCTTCTTGGCCTCCTCATCCGTCTTGTCAGACATCAGATATGATTTGATAAGATATTCATAGAAGCTGTCCCCAAGGCCACCAATAGAAACGTGATCTGAGAAAGAAAATATGGAATAACATTGAATGATTCTTGTAGTTGCATTGCATTTCCTGCATGAAACGCATCTAGACATATATGACTTGACATATTGTACATTTTAAGTCCTATCTAAAGTCTCCCCTCGAAAATCCATTTAATTTTAGATTAGCGCTTTTAAACCTGCTCTCCTTTCACGTATGTCCATATTCAAAAAGTGGAATATTGCAGTAGCAGTGTGCACTCAATCATATGCCTATTTGCATGTACACAACCATGTGCAGACAACCTTTTTCAATAGATGCTAATGATGGGAATAACCACACTTGGGGTTTTCTATTCCTTTACGCTGACACAGAACATTTTAACAACAATTTATTTCACTCTCTATTGCTGTTTTTATTGACGTACTTCCCTAGGTACTGTATATGTTCATCCTGCGCAACAATTATAATAATAATCGTCCAGTTAGTGACTCTTCACGCCTAGCATATTCCACACGTTTTTGCACGTGTCAGGTGAATCAGAAAGATCCAATATCCAGAAATAATTGAATTCATTTGAATAAACTTGCAATGGGAATCACGTGAAGTCGTATTGCGCCTGATATTAAATATGAAAAGTACTGGTGGATATTGTAGGTTAAGGGTGAGGGTGAATCCCAAAGAGAATTAAACATGTGAAGAAGTCTGTCATTAGCCATCAAAGTGATGAAAATTAGAAGGCCTTAGGATTTAATAAGCTTCTAAATTTCCCTTTAACATGCAAATGTAATGAATGCCTTCTAATTTTTACTCAAGATACACCCTCATTCACACTACAACCTTGTGTGTATTTACTAGTGATGTATTTTCATAAATCTATTTTCTTCTCAAACTAAAATGCCAACAGGCTCTACATGAATTTGAACCATTAAATGAAGCTATAATTCTTCACATTCCACTTTGTCGTCATTTTGGCGACACCTACAGTATGTAAGTAGACACATTATCTGGGGAGCACAGAGCTAAGGTATGCCTATCCTCCGAGGTCAACCAAACACGGCTGTTTACAGAGGTTCTAAGATGGCTACTGAGTGGCGACTTGCCTATTTAGGACTTTGTTAATACATTCTTCTAAATCCCTGGGCTGTTTTGTATCCAATGGTTGTTTTCAATGAGGGAGAGTAGGTATCCATGCAGATAAATTATTGTTTGAAAAAAGCAGATTGTGAAAATGTGAAAAAATTATGTTTGGCAGTTAATTAACGGAGTTACGGAACAGTTGTAATAATGAAATGAAAGAATATAGCAATATGTACACATTTAAGATGATTTATAAAAATTAATGCAATTGTATATATATACACACATAATTTTGTTTTGTTAAATTTTATCTTATTAATCTTATCTATTTGCTGTTTGTGTCATCTTGGGTAGAGCAAGAGTAATAATTTGATAACTATTAAGGGTAGGAATAATGCTTATGCTTCAACCTACAGCTTTTCTTTCAGGTCATATTATACTGTATACTGTATAAGGATTTAGTTATTTCTATTGATTGACTCTAGAATATTATAACTGATCAGTTGGGAAAATAAACAACACAAAATCACAATTCACCACAAAGCAATCTCAAACAACAACCTCAATAGACACTGGCCTCCCTCTATACAGCCAACACAGTACTTACGTTGGACCCAGTTTCCACTGGATGGGCTTAGGAAGTTTGGGTACAGGCCATGGGGCTTCTCAATTTTGTTCAACAGCTTTCGGATGTTCATTACCTGCAGAGCACACATGGACATTACCAGGCTACTGCATTTACAGGCTTTCACTGATCAACACATTCCTGTAATATCATCAAATCAGAGACCTTCTCTGTGAAGATGGGTTTTGAGGAGAGCTGGGTCAAGTGGAGGAACTCCAGGTGGAGGGTCCCGAACTCAGCCAAGATGCTGCTCCCAGCAGCAGCCCAGCCCCAGCTCCAACTGGTGCCACTACAACAGAAAGCACACCAGCCCAAATAAGTACCGCAGCACACCATACACTTCAGTTTGAAAATGCTAAACTTTTACTATGTTTACCCCTCACATCCGTATTACTCTGGAGTTGTCGAGCCTAAAACGGAAATGCTGCTTGCAAGTCAAGTTTTTTAATATAGCCATTAATCACATTTGCACTGTTTTAGATTTTAAACTCCAGGGTTGCGTTCTAGTCTGGACAGGCATTTTAGATCAGTTTGGAAATTATGACGCAGACACCCCATTTTCACTTCCTGATTGGATCTTATCAATAAGTGGCTGTATTTACTTTGTAACGAATCCCAATTCCCAATGTTTTATATTGCTGTGACGCTGTATGGCTCAACGGCATCAACAGTTATTTTCAGTAAAAGTTTCACCTCATCATCGTTACAAAAAAAGGGAATCTCTGGTCTTATTTTTCGCGATTGCCGTTCTGTTATAGTAGTAGTAAATGTTCTTCATATAGACAAACTGACAAATTGCTTTTTGTTTACACTAGCACACGCATGCCCACCTGAGTGGTCATGTGATATGGGCTTCAAGGAATGTTAGGAGATATGTTCTTATATGGAACTAAAACACTTGTCTCCTGGATGGAAATCGTTTAAGTTTTAAAACTAAAACGTATTCATGTAGATGTAGTCTCAACTACATGTAGAGTTTTACACGTTAAAAGACACACTCCTCACTTGTGTTAAAGTGTGCTCAGGTCCCTTATTACTACTCCCGCTGACTGTTTATGTTTATAAAACACAGTTTGTGTGGTGGTAGAGGGAGCGGTTGATGGAGGGGGGTTGTGAGCCACTCAGCAAAGTTAGATATGACCTCTATGGGTCCATAGTGCGACCACCTAATGCACCTCAGCAGCGATCGATAACCATCTACATCTCCAGAGATCTGGAAAAGCCATAAGCATACCTGTCCGGTGGATATTGATCTATTTGAACATTCAGCTATTGTGAGCTGCAGCATTAAACACTTATCCGGAGTCGCCTAAGGTCAGGAGCACATTACACCACTAAGTTTGATGTCAACATTTCAGTTTAGATAATGGTTCTCTCTCTACAAATAAATAGTCATAGCCGGCACTATTGAGACGCTAGCCTGTGATTAGTAGATGCATGACTTTACATGAAAATAAATTCACGCCTAATAAGCTGGAGAATGTTACAGTTGGTAATAAACTGAGCGTAATATGTAAGTGACAGTGTGTTGGTGGAAGTCTGTGGGAGGCTGTTGCTTGGGTGGGGAATGAAAGTGTTTGCAACTGATTAATGCATCCATTAAAAGTTTGGGGGAGCCACATCGTTAGCTTTATCTCAGATGAAAGTAGCATCCGAGTCCTTTGAGAACAGTCAATCTGAGGATTTAGACCAGGGTGGGGGCGGGCGGCAAGATGTGTGTGTGTGTGTGTGTGTGTGTGTGTGTGTGTGTGTGTGGTTTCAGCAGTACCATTGCTGTTGCTTAGCGCTGAAACACCTGTTAATCTTTTTTCATCTCTGCACCTTCTCCCCTTTTGATTCTTGTGTGGAGAATGATCAAATCGGTGGTGATAAAAAAAGATGGCAAAACCGCTCTGAAATAGCTAACGTACAGCTCGGTTGGAAAGCTGTTGGTATCATTTTTGCTCATTCATTAGTGCTTATGTGTTCATGAACCTTCTTAACACGTTGCATGTTGTTGGTATCAGGCGCAATAAAGAACTTCCCACGTAGGCTATAGTAACACGTTGTCTTTGTTATGATCAATATACAGCAGTATACTGATCTCCATTGTAAAGTTATACTTTTATTACAAGCATACTGTACATGTACACGTTCTTTGTCAACATGAGATTTCTCGCATTCATAATTTTATTATAATCTTCATATACAGTATATTCAGGTGAATCACATTAAGAGATATATCTAATTTTCAAGACAAACCTGATGTACAAGCATCTACTGTATAGTCCTCTATATGTGATCATGACTGACACTGAATTTTGCGCTAAGCACCAACAAAATAAATTATTTGTGGGACAGATATAGCCATAGCACACCCACACATTATCTCTCTCGATACTGAATCCATATGCAGTGGAGATATAATTACTGTATTTCTAAACAAGAAACATTTTGTTTTATGTACCTTTAATCACACATTGAATAGCATTAAAGAGAATACTCCAGGTTTTTAATAGGTGATGGAAAACAGTATCTGAAACCATACACACTATTATCATCTGCATACTTTTAAAAGATGCAGAAATGTCATTAATGTAATTAAAAAACAAAATTGGGCCAAATAGGGAAGCTTGTGGCACACTATATCTGCAAAACTCAAAGGGAAATACACTCTTGCCTCCCAGATAGGACATTCTCAAACCATCCACAAGCTTTAGAGTAAAACCAATAGTGTATAATCTTTGTAATAATAGTGTTGTGTGTTGTGACCGACTGTACTGAATGCCTTCGACAGATCAATGAATAGAGCAGCACAGTGATTTCTCCTGTCATCGTTCACAACCAAAGCAGTAGCTGTGATTGTGCTACTGTATACTCAGCCCTGGAGCCCGACTGGTCAGCATGCAGAGAGATGTGTCTTTAATTGATTATGTACGAACCATTCTAAGACTGTGTCCAAACAGTTTCATATACTGTAGGTTGGTTATATAATGTAAAAGTCCATTTACATCACTTATATCCTCTCCCTTATACAATGGAATTAAGGATTATACAAGATAAAAGGATGGTCTAGTGGTCTGGCTGTCGGGCTCCCAGCCGGAGGGTCGTGGGCTCAAACCCTCAATACCAACTGCTCCTGGTGGTTGGTTGCACCTTGCATGGCAGCAATCAAATAACATCCCTATCATTCCCTTTAAATTTGTGCACTGTAATAAAACAAATCCTATGAAAATATTCAGACATCGTCTGAAAATCATGGCTGCAAAGTCCCTCACAACTACTCTCACACCTCACTGTTTAATAACACCATATCCTGATGTACAAGTTAAGGTTTATTAAATAGCTACCAACCTGTTACCAGGTTGGTAGTTTACTAATCTACTACCAAATTTGTTTGCAATGATAGGCCTACTGTTACTGACAGCCAGCTCCACCACCTCTATTAAGCCACCAAGGTTAAGGACAGTATCATTACAGTACACTATTCACTAAATAGGCAACATAACACAAGACTGTACTTAGGCCTACATGGCCTGTCTGTGGCACTGTTTGGGCTTTAGACGAAGGGTTGCTCTAACATCTGCTTCTGTGCTAAGACAAGGGCTGACCAGTCAGAGAGGCTAACGCAATATATAGAGTTATATTTCACACCAGACCAGCACTATCACCTGACTTTGACTGACTCGCCCTCTACTGCACCCCTACGTCCATTTCGGCACAAGCAATGTCACGCATAGCCAAACAATTTGCAAACGCGCACAGGCAAGAGAAGAACACCTTGTGCTCTACAAAGAAACTAGAGCCCATCATCTTCAATAGGCATCTTCAATAGGTATACAGCACTAATGTAAAGTCCATCCATCCATCTTCATCTGCTTATCCGGAGTCGGGTCGCGGGGGCAGCAGCTCCAGCAAGGGAGCCCAAACTTCCATTACATTGCTAATTACAATAGCAAGCTCTGACTGGGGGATCCTGAGACGTTCCCAGACCAGTGTGGAGATTTAATCTCTCCATCTAGTCCTGGGTCTTTTTTCCAAGGCCTCCTCCCAGCCATACGTGCCTGGAACAGCTCTGTAGGGAGGCGCCCAGGGGGCATCCTTAACAGATGCCCATCTCATACCATCTCAACCGGCTCTTTTCGACGCAAAGGGGCAGCGGCTCTACTCCGATTAAAGAAGCCAATCTTAAAGAAATCATACTTCAATAATCCCCCTTAGGGGAAATTCATTCTTTGCATTTAACCCATCCCTGAGGGGATGGGTACCAACTCCAGATTGAGGCCAGTGTCTGGTCAACAGCACTGACTGGAGGATGAACCTGACATGTTTTTGATGGTGGGGGAAACTGGAGCACCTGGCGGAAACCCACACAGACACGGGGAGACCATGCAAACACACAGAAAGGCTAGGTTGACTGGGGTTTTAACCCTGGCCCTTCTTGCTGTGAGGCCACAGTGCTATCCACTGGGCCACCATGTAGCCTATCGGTTATCTGTGAGGAACTCACAGATAGCCGAGCATCTCACCCTATCTCTAAGGGAGAAGACAGGCACTCTCCTGAGAGAACCCATTTCGGCCACTTGTACCCGTGATCTAGTTCTTTTGGTCAAGTAGGTCATGTAGAAGTCAAGTATTTTATTAAAAATAACCAATTTTATTAACAATCCATGGCTTATTAGGCCTATAATTAAATTAAGAAAACATGCATTTACCCAGTAGAACCATATGGTTTACCCTATATGCCACAAATGATAGAGTATATTGTTTAAAAATCAAAATGGCCAAACCTTATACCAAATCTTGTTTTCTGATGGTGTTCAATGAAACATGCTGCTGCACCAAACATTTTCTGTGTAAAACTTCCCAGTAATTTTGTCTTGTTGAAAGATAATTTTTGCAGAAATGCTACACTTCTCATTGCCACTCTTGTTATATACTTACTGAATCACATTACAGTAAGTGCAGGACAGAAACCAGATAATAGAAAATACATTAACTGAAAAAAGTGCTGCTTTTTTCAGTTGCAGAGAAAACCAAGCTAGGACACCAAAACAGTCAAGAGTTATATTTTAAAAATACATTTTAAAACAGAAGAAAATATAGATTTAAGGTTTGCATTTAAAGACCGAGACCATCAAAGACCTGATCTGAATTAGTTTGAGCTATATTATGGTAATATTAACCCTGCTGTCACACAGGCAGCAACAGCCAGCTACACAGTGACAGGCGTTCATTCCAAAGAGCGCTAGCTGACAGAGAGACAAAGCAAAAAAGTGTCTGGCAATTAAAAGCGTGGCAACTTGGCAAAAGCAGGGTATTGATCACACTTACGCTATTCAACATTTTTGTGACATGTTGTAGCAACAAGATAGCAACAGCCAATCAGAGGGTAGATTATAGGTTCCTCTGTTAAAACGGTCCATCCAAGATTTTTAATCAATAATCATATAATATGTGCAACATCATAATGATTATATTAGTCAAAAAACATGGCAACATAGCATTACATGCAAAACTAAGAAATAGTACATGTTTATCTACAATCTACAACATCTGTATAGCCCATGGGAGATGCAAGGAAGATATAGTGCACACAAGTCCCCTCTTTAGTGCCAGAGCAGACCCCCAAAAGTGACTGCTACAAAGCTATTTGGCTACAACAAGCTACAAAATCACTGCCAGTGTGAATGTACAATAAGGTACTGTACAGTAGTTGAACTATAATCTCCTCTGGATGGCTTTCATATTAAGGTAAAAAATAATTCATTGCAGGCCCTGTTGTCCTTGAGCAAAAACATTCTTATATGCCAAAATGTGGCCTTATCATATTTGATTGGATTTTGGGTGCCAGGTCAGGTTTTTTAACCATCAAATTGTTACAGCAAGCATATAAAACACACACACAAAAAAGAAATAGCTCCCTACACATCTTGTATTACAAAAGATGTACATATTGTAAAACAAACTAATCCAAAGATGAATAACTGCACATTTTATTGTGTTATTTAAAAGGAATGTTTGGAAAGTTTGGCACTGATGCTCACCTCCCCAAGTTAATGACCCCTCTGGGAATTCCTGTCGGAGTGTTGAATGCCGGCAAAAGCTTCTCTCCAAGTTCCAAGACCTTCCTCTTGAATAGCTAGGAGGCAAACACAATAAACAAAACAATTAGTGAAAACCCACATTTACACATCATATAAATGCATATGCAATTTGGCATCCATGTAACCTCAATAAACAGGAACATTAGTGTGACAACCCAATAATCCACATCCCTTGAAACGATGGGTCGACTAGAACCACTGACTAATAACTGTCTTGTAAACATCCATTATAAATAATATATGGTAAATGGCCTCATATGCCGCAGCCGTATATATATATATTTTTTTTTTCCTTTCAAAATAATAAGTAGGCAGAAGAAGAAACTCCCTGGCATATTTAAAACCACAGCACTGATGTAAAACGACCTGCCTGTTCAAGGACAGGGCTGACAAGTGGGTTGGTGAATTGTCAACTAAGCCGGATTATCAGTCAACAAATCTGTGTTAGCGAGTGTTGAAAAAGAAGGGCAGTGGAATAAGAGACTACAAAACTGACAGACAATAGGTCTGGATATTGAAGACCGAAGGAGTTAGCAAAAGTGGTTCACATGAAAGAGATAACGCCTTAGAGACAAAAGAGAGAGGCAGAGAGAATGGAGAGTGATTGAAGGAAGGCTGGCATGGAGTACAAATAGGGATACAAGAGAGTGTGGGAAGTCTAGAAAGAGCAACGAGCCATTTGGCAAAGGTGGGTAGTAGTGACAGCAACAAGATAGAAGAGTATGTAGAGAACTGGAGGAGAATAATACCTGCTACAGACAGAAACCTAACTACTGTACCCACCATTAGCATTATTCTTATGACTTGAACTATACTCTATTGGGTTTCTTTGCTATTGCCTTAAAGAATATAGCTATAGCAATATATGTGACCTACTGTATGCTTTGCACACTGAACCACAATATAACCTTAAAAAACCTGCGGGACGTAGAAATATTATATCATTTGTGCTGCTGTAGACCGTTTTGCATGTTGGAATGTAGGCCTCTGAGATGCTGGTTCTAGTTTCATTTGATCTACTGTGAAGGTTTCACCTGTGATATATCTGCTTACACTGACTTCACCAATTAAAAATAATGATTTTAATCACACAGGCTTACAGTACATGCTCTGGTGATTCAAGGGCCAATATTACAGTGAGTAGTTCCAACTTCATGTTAAAATGCTGCATTACACATGGGGCTTTGCATGCAATGCATGCTATCTGAGTTCAAATTACAGGATCTTTCTGATCTCACAGGCATCACTATACAGATCCATTGCAGGAATGTAGAAGTAATTGAAAGAAAGGTATAGAATCCACAATTTCAGAGGTACATGTGTATTGCAATTTTCACCTAAGAACAGCTGTTTATTACAAGAAGGCAGTCCTAAATAAGAGATAAAGCTGTTGTCAAGTGTTGCTCGAATCTGCAAAATCATTTTGCTACCAAACTATATACGTATAGGATCTTGCAACACAACAAAACATCTCTGACTACCTACATCCCCTGCATGGTGCACCCCTCACAAAACCTGGATGTGCCCAAGGATATACAGTACAGTTGTGAAGTGTTGGTATGGTCAATATGGTCATGTTGTTAAAGCAATCCACAATAGAAAAATATATGAATCTTCCTTTAAAAAACACTACTCTTTAGATCTGGAAAGAGTAACCCAAATGTGAACTATAATGTGATCAGGGTTTCCAGACTGTAAAGCAATAATCGACCACAGCTGCAACATCACATTCTTGACCCCTTCTCCCCAACAATATGAACTCGTGCCATGTTGTGAACGACAGTATATGGTGTTCTGTCGGTGTCAAAGGTGCAGTGTGGCCATATTCTCCAACCAAAGACATGTCAAGATTGTATGGCACAATGTTCGTCTAATCTGACATAGTGACCGTTTTATGACACGGTGACGCTGTGAAAGACAAAAATGTTGCATTGTCTGAACCCGGCATTAGACAGGATTCGTCTGTTCATTTTTTCTCTTTAATGTATTGTACGGTACGACAAAAATGTTAGAAAATATTTAAATATATAATGAAAATAAATGTTTAATTGTGTCTGTGATAGTATGTGTTTATGGGTACTGTATGATCTTAGAATACTATCAATACCACAAATGACCATTTATTTTCTAAAAAGACATGTATATATTTTCCATGCAAGCATGGCACAGGACAAACCGCGATTACTTTCAGTTATTTATCATGTTTACTTGCTTATAAATGACTCAACTATTAATTACATTGAAAGCCCTTTGGCATGGCATCTGTTCCATGATTTACCATACTGCGACGTGCATGCTAAATTACACAGGCCCTCCTCATAAATTCACTTCTGCCTACACATTGGTCTCTTGTGTTGGGATGGCAGTATTCTCTCTCCACCAACATGTGATTTCCTTTAAATGGCGACAGGTTATTTGATCAAAGCTTATTCCTGCTGCCTGACCCCCCCTCCTTTCCCAATCCCAGGTCACTTCTTCAAACCCCTCCCCTATTGTGAAAAGATGGGAGCTTGTCGAGAGGGAAAAAAAGGGAAAAAGAAAATCGATCAGCTGTGACGGGAGACAGCTTGCCTTCCCTCTCACATCCAATCCCCTGTAGGATTGTGGATAGTCAGTCAGAAAGGAATGGTTGTTCTATCAGTTCATAACCAATGGTGACGTACATTATAACAAGCAGACTAGCTCCCCAAGAATGAGTTTGGTTTGAAGGGTGAAATTCATAGCCTGCCACTTTCAATTCCTCCTTCACAAATGTGTCCTTGGTACTACTATGGATTCTGTATTGTTACATAATATTTTAGACAGTATATTGCAAAAATTAATAATGCTTAATTCCACACAGCATCTTAAAGCTGTGGAAGGGAAAAACATTGCCTTTATGATTGCTGACTGTTTAATATCTGATTACAGGCACAGGATGCATAATTTGGTTATTTATTTCCAAATACGGTGTTTTAAATGTGAGTTTATATCTGAATAAAGCTACCTTGTTGGGAGAGGTACTTCATGTAACAATAACAACTGTCCTGGCTTAGAGACATTAGACAGTCATTCTCTGCCCAGGATGCAATAACTCTATAACTAGAAAATAATAGTTTGCTGCTATTATTAATGAGTAAAATATTACACAGCTGAGCAGTGTAATATTTTATTTTCAAGAGTATATTACCAACATATTTTGCTTCGATTTTACTTCCTCTGCATAGCTTCTATTCTCCCTGTATGTTATTGATTTACATTCACACACAGCTATAAGAGCAATGAAATATGACAACTTAATGGTTGTGTTTTCTTAAAGAACAGAGGACAAAGAAAGCGTGCCTAATCAGCCAAATCAAACCTATTTTCACGTCAAAGTGTATAGATGTTTGACGCGTGAACAAAGTCCCGTATCTCCGGCACATGTCACCTGACTGCTGTCCTACAGCTTCTCTTTCATCTTCGCAGGAGGTGGGAAACAAGGCGCATGAGAAACATGATAGGTCCAAGTCAAGAAGCTTCTAGAAAGCAACAATGTAGGAATTAGGATTGCTGTTTGAAGGTGAATTCATCTCGGCTTCAGAAGTCTGCCTTCTTGTATGAAACTCACCGATTCGGTCCAGAATATTTGAGGCTGTGCAATATGTATAGTGCATCCATAATGTTCACACGATACAAGGCAAAGACAGATGATTCTATGCAACCGGTTAAATCAGATAAAAAAATGTATTAAATTTTACCTCCAAAAATACATCCAAAGCCTTAACTAAGCAAGCGACCGCACTGAAAAGGTGGGCTTTTCTTTATATAACCAAAATAAATAGTAATTTACTCCTATGTGTAAATTAATTAACAAACTGATCACTTGCAATTGTCAAAATTTTCTATAAAAAATGTTCAGTGGACAGATACTTATTGTAGCCGACTCCCCATGAGTTTCAAACTCAACATACATAGTCACAAATGACTGCAGTCTCCCCGTGAATGCCATCAAATAATGATGGCAATTAGTAGACTGCGGTCATGCGTCCTTGCACTTGAATCCTCAGTTAACCATTCTGGTTATGGTTAATGGAAGGCAAGACAGGGACTAGAGACACAAAAACTATAGCCACAAACAAAGAGGAACACAATGTTTAAATGTATAGTCAGTATTTGTAAGCAATTTAAAGCTAACATTTTTGTAAAATTCACCAAGAATCTCCTCGCATTCTGCATGAATTCCATGCTGGTTCATCAGTGCTAGTGTAGTGCTGGTCCAGGCTGGTTCTTACTGGTTAGTGCTGGGGTAGTGCTGGTATAGTTGGTATACCAGAACACCAGCAACCAGCATGGAATGCTGGTAAACCAGTAAAACAGCATGGGATGCCGGGGTACCAGCAAACCAGCATTCATTGCTGTTTCCAGCATGCAAAACATTGCTGGTGTGCTGGTATACCAGCTAAACCAGCACTACCCCAGCACTAACCAGTATGAACCAGCCTGAACCAGCACTACACCAGCACTAACCATTATGAACCAGCATGGTATTCATGCTGGTTTTGCCTATCGTTAGTCGCTGAATCTCACTGACTTTCCACTGTCTCTCACCGCTACTGTACATTGCTGTTAGTCGCTTGAAGTGTGACCAGGGCTTAAACCGTAAGGATCTTTCTCCTTGCTTTATCCCAGTGTCACTTAGAGACCCAAAGAAGGTTCTCAAAGACAGAGAGGGCAAGAGAGGTAGCAGATGAAAGATGTTTGTGTGTTAATGTAGTCATGTAGTCACCTGTCCTGTCCTGCTAGGTCAAGGCAAATATGTATGGAGGCCCTGGCTCAGCTGTGTGTGTGGTACTCAAGCAGGCAGAAAACACAGTAGTTCACTGATGAGGAACCAGGATGTGCAACTACAGTGGTGTTTAAGGTGATGTTGAACTCAATTACTTTTAATTAAGCCTTTATTACAGTGGCTCTATATCATTTTCTGCCACTAGATGTCACACCAGCTATTTGGAATGGAACAGGTCCAGTGTGAGTTCAGATGCAGAGGGTGATGGCGACTAAACAACCTACCGAGCACTGTCCTGCGCACACACACACAGACAGATAGTTGCACAGCATGAAACCAGACAGTGTTCATTCCCAGTGGACTTGTTGACACACCGCACAGACTACCTGAACGGTGACTTCTGCGACATGCCAACCCAGACAGGGGAGCTTGTCACAGCCTTCCATGTGTGTGGACATGTGTGCGCATAACAGGGCTTTTATCTGCAAAATGACACTCAACCTACCATTCACTATGTTTTTAAATAGTTTGATATTATTACACATTGTTTCATTTGAAAATAAATAGGAAGAAATAGAATGTGCCATAACCACCACAAATCCCAGACATTGTTGTTAAATAATCCTTTCATTAGATAAAATACCTATTTGTCTTGGTTTGTTTTGATGCAACTCTGTAGAAAAGCTACATAGTAGTGTTAATTTTGTATCATATTTTTAGCAACATTTTTATTTTATTAAATATACTTTTCACAGCCACTTAATTAATCTAATCTTATATATTTTTATTTGTATTAAGCACAGGTCAATTGTATGTATGTTTGATGTATGTATGTTTTATGTTTCATATGTGTATGTTTGTTGTTACAGGACACAAGAATTTCCTTCGGGATAAATAAAGTATTTATCTATCTATCTATCTATCTATCTATCTATCTATCTATCTATCTAATTGTGAAATGACCAATTGCTTTGTTTGGTTACAGTAGCAACGTGACAATTTGTGGGGAGGGTGTATTGCGGGGGTACTTTGACAAGCTCTGTTAGTTATGCAGGTAGTTCATTATGTGTGTGTGACTGAAGATCATTGTGCAGGAGAAAGTGTACGGAGTGTGTACACTACAATAATAATCACAGAGAACTAATATTTTGTCTTAATAAATTGTTACTACAATGTACTGTACTGTATAGCTAGGATTGAAAATCATGTTTACACTAGAAAAAGACTCACTACATTAATTGTATTTCTACTGATGATTTTTTATAGTACCCCATTACATCAAACCAGGTCAGTGAGTATGACATTCAGGATTCAGGATACTCCATTAGCTCCACTTGCCAACAAACCCATGTGGCAAAAGGTCCAAAAACTGATCTGTGGCATTTATAAATTATCTCATGAAGAGTAAATATATTTGTGTGTGTGCGCCTACTGTAGCGTTAGAACTTGCTCTACAAAGATATGCTCGTGGAATTTACACATTCAAAGAGAAAAAAATATGGTTAAAAGAGCATCTTTCTGCTGTCTAAGAGATATCCAAGCTTTAATTCTGCCATGGGCCTGATAAGAAGCTCATTAGCGCTGTATGATCGCAAATGAGTCACTTCTTACAAGCAACTGTTGCTACTGGTTTGTTTAGCTTCCCGACCAGGGACTAAAATCCTTATTATAATCATATTCCTTATCCAGGCCTGACAGTGAGTGCCGATAAAAGTCTGGATTACTCAAGGAGAATGAGATACCTTTATAGGCAGAAGACAGACACAGTGGACAGCCAGTAAAGAGTATGACAAGGCTGTGCTCTGACTGTCTTCGTGATATTTCTACCCTTTCAGCTACGTTGTAGCAAAATGACAGAGACGACCCTGTTCTGCACATTGATTTCATTCTTCATTTCACAAGCTGCTGGTGTCAAGTCTCTGTAAAGCATGGCAGCTGAAAGTTGTGGCACCAGCTCTCAACTGTGGATAAAGGGGTCTGTATTCTCTGCAAGTACAAGATTGCAGACTGGCAAAGACATCACTGAACGGAGCGTTACGATACACAGTGGTGCTTCAGAATTGATTCCAAATGTATTTTATTCAGTTTTATTGTTATTACTTTTAATTGTTTGAATGTTTCCGAGTGTGTTTGGTGTTCATCTCTGACTCTACTTGTGATAAAGGTTATAATGAACCAAGAAGAAATATATAATAGACTGAGTAATGTGTCTTGCTGTACTGCAGTAACGTCTGTGGCCACACCGAGGAGCGGCATCCCCTCTCCCCTGTAATCCTCGCCAGCCTAGCAGCCACCGGACTGGTACCTTCCATAGCCCAAGCGCTCCCCAGTACCACACCACACTGATTGTCATTGTGTGCACCTGTCTTTGCCCATGAACTTGGATATATGGTGGGGCATTTGTGAGGATGACTGTGGGTGATTGTTGCTGCATACTGTTATGTGCTGATTAAACCTGAGGGAGGCTCGTATGTTTGCTCGTTCACAGTGTTTGCCGTGTGTTTCATCTGTACCTGCACTCACCACCCAAACTGCTTAGAGAACATTCCAGGTTAACATTTTTGAGATGCCTGTTGAAGAGAGCTAATTAAGAAACTATTTTTTTAATATAATTATACATTTTTTTGAATTGCGACATAAAAATGGACAAATAACAAAAATCAAAACGTCAGTGTATAAAGACCATCCTGTTCGTCATGTTTTCTTAATCAAGCCGAGAAGCATTTTGTATAATTTATGCAGAGCAGCTTCATTTGAGTAAGCAGGCGATATCCAGCTAAAGGGGGTCAAATAAATTAGACCTTCTCAGAAAACCAGCAAAACCTAAATCAGCCCACCAATCACCGATTCTTATTATTACATTAGACCTACAATGCCAAGTGGATAAGCACAATGTTTACCAGTGTGTTAACCCCATGAATAAGTGCAATCCAGCCCTTCCAAGCAGAGGTAATGCTAAGAGCTTCACAGTGCTGATTAGTGGTTATACAGTCATGGGTGTTATTATTTTCCTCATCCACATTGCAATTACTGTGCATACAGAGCCTCTCTGCTCGGGGCCTTTATCCACTAAAGATGACAGTCTACTCTGCTCTTAATGTTCCCCAAGGCCTAATTACCATGTGTAGAGAAGCATACTGGATCATGCCAAACAAAAAATGCTTTCCTGCGGTACCTTTCGGATTAGAGACAGTTATGAGAACAGATTGACGGTTGTAAAAATGATAACGTATTGGGACAGTTAGTCAATTAAACCATATGCACAAGCCTGCATCTTGCTTTTGTTGTTGTTTCATTACCCACGTCCATTATCATTTTCATCACCCATTATCATTACAAAGCAAAAATGCAACAGAGAACCTTACAGACCACCTGTATAAAAACTCCCAGCACCCAACCACCTCACATGGCATCATCTGTTTACCAGTTTGCCTTGGGGCAGCTACTGTTTAATTTAAGCAAATGGCAGTATGCCAATGGACATGTAGAGACTGGCCACCTCTACTGTATAACTGGCACTAAGACCTGCCCAGGTTTTGCAACATGACGCAGAAGAGAAAATATGAAATAACAACAGACTGGCTGTGGATGGGCTGGGGGCTGACCAGGTGGTCATAACAATATTTGGTTTGATTAATACTGCGCTATGGCTGACCAGTCTACCCATCAATAATTCAGTCTCCATATCTGCCTGGCATCCAAGATCTCCAACCCTCCGGTCTCTGCCGTCGTTATCAGTGAATGCAAACAGGAAGAGGCCGGCGCTGATGGAAGTGCACAGTGTAGCTGCGGGTGGAGAGGATGTCAGGTCCACTTCTCATTAAGGCTATGACAGAGTCTCCCAGGCCCAGCGGAGGTGGACAGGGGGTACCTCTAGCCCACTCAGGCAGACAGCACAACTAACAGGTGGCTCTGTACAAGACTCCCCGAGAGACTCCGGAATATTCCTGATAGGTCTGAGGGTAAAATACTGCCCGAGACCACTGGTTACTGAGACAGCCGACAACTGAGTTCTTACAGTGTCGTACTTTTAATCCTGCCAGTGGATTGCCATGAGCGTAAAAGCACTAAGAGGTCGGAGGTCAGACACATTCACCACCACCTCATGCTGCACAACGCCAGTAATATTTGACCGCATGACGCCAGATACAATCCTTCACAAGGCTTCCTTCAACCATGCAAACACACAACAACACTGTCTGTTACGCAAGTTATCTTTAAAGGCTAGATATTCCCCAACAACAGAACCATTCCAATTCTCACAACAAAAAGGACATGTCGGCATTTCACAGTGCTGGAAATGAGATTGGACATAAATGCTGTGGTGGCTGTGTGAGACTTTTGCTGTAGCAGGAGGCAAGGCAAGAAGCAACACAGGATACATCAGATTTGAGTTATCGTATCAGCCCAGTGCATATGCAAGCATGAATTGTGCTGATGGCTTTTAGAGCGAGGGTGAATAAATAGTGAGAGTGAGACTTTGGATCATGTAGCACACACACACACACACACACACACACACACACACACACACACACACCAGGAAGCAATCTACTTCTTTATGATTCCAAACATGTGTTATAAAGGTCATATGATGTCCAAATGAGGATATTTGAATTTGATGTTCAAAAAGAATAGCTTATGGGTTTGGACCAGTGCAAATAAGCCCCGCCCCCTTAGCCACAATTCCTTCTGCTTAGTGTGTAACTTGTATTGAATTGAAATTGTACATTTGTATTTGCACTTTGACGTTAGCCTTTTTGATTGATTGATTGATTGATTGATTTATTGACTGATTAATTGACTGATCTTTACTTTTACAGGGACAATGGACAATAATCAACATAGTGTGTTGGTCATAAATGCTCAGTCAGTGTGCATGTCAGCATGAACAAAATATTTTGGAGGTATTTGTGATGATATGTACGTCATAGGCACCACACAAGTACTGTATTTAGGTTGTAACACCACAGGTGCAAAAAACGCCTTCATGACATGGTCACCTTATGACACCTGTATCTACTGCAAACATGTTTGTTATTGGTTCTTTGCAGTTTGATGCAGCTACTGTATGTAGATAACCAGTTTGAACACCACTGGTTGCATACTAAACGTGTCAATGGCTACGTTTTTATGCACACAATATTTAGTTTTTTGCCCTTATTCTGAAAAGTAACTGTTTGCTTAAAGGGATAGTTAAGGGAAATGCCATTTTAGTCTTAGCATGTCATTTAAGGATGTAGAGGCTTAATATAATCACCTACAAACTATGAAAATCAACTTCCATGAATCGCAAACTATTCCTTATATTTATTTCACTTTCTGTCTGTCCGTCGATTTTCTGGGTGGAGTTAACTCGAGCGTGGAGACGTCATGCCGCTCCTTGCCTATAAAAAGAAAGTGTCACAATAAACGGCACTTTGCGCTTGAGTCTGACTGCCTACTGCAGCTTCTGTAGTACATTTTTACTAGCTGAAAGATACTCTGAACTAACCATTGTGAC
>JAODOY010043199.1:0-19890 GCA_025399855.1 Forbesichthys papilliferus | reverse complement strand
ATATATAATAATATCTCTTCATCTAAATGAAGCAGAGCAATAAAATATTGTGAATTGGAAAAAAGTGTATAAATAAACAGGTAATCCAAATCTGCCAGAAACAAAACGCAATCGGTGCATCCTTAGCAAACAATATACCATCTGCTATTACACATGTACACTGTATGAAAATACCATGCTGCAAGGTTTTAAAATACCCATGAAATTGCATAATGAAACTAAAGTATAACTTACACACTACGCCTTTAATTCGTAGTTCGTAGAGTAAAGTATCAGCCGCATTATCACAATATAAATCATTGTTATTGCAGCTATACTTCACTTCGGACAAAGTAGTCAGAGTTAAGGTCTGTTGCTCTACTTAGATAAAAGTGGCCTTTGTATGTGCTCAGAGCATAAGCCTGTGGTTTATATTGGGACACCAAGACTCTAATTGGTGGATTTCCTGTAAATTCTCTTGGCGACGTTCATGTAGGGACTCTGACATAACAACCGGTAGTCAGTTTGCTTTTGGGCAGTCAAGTGAGGAGGAATAAAAAATAAAAAAAGCGCTTATGCAGATGTTTAACACTTTTCAATTGCTCTGAGCAAAGAGTTAGTATAACTATGGGAAGTAAAAGTGTGAAAAGTAATTTGTATGCAACTAAAACATCTTATGACCCCCTCGCTAAGATGTTCAAGCTCCATAAACTAATCAAACATGATTGTCAGCAGTTATCAATCTATAAAAGCATACTAATGTTAGAGTTAAACGCCACTGATGTATTTTAAGCCTACTGAAATGCATTCAACAGTATGTGTAATATGATGAATCTCCTAAACATAATGTTAAAGTGTTCTCAGACAGACAGACAACCACATGTAAATCCATCCTGCAACAGCTGTGTAGACATCTACTGTAAACGCATGTGTGTACCAAAGACAGGGTCTTCAAGTGAAGCCTAAATGGGAAGCTTATTTTATGCAAGGCTATGATTTCCCTCTTAAAGTCCCTATAAATGTACAGTACTTACATAGATAGGTTGGCAAACACAGAAGTTATGGGGCCACCTTTGCAATCCCCGTCCTCTTTGTTGAATCTTATTAGATCATCTTATAAACCCACCAGTATCTCAAATCTGATCTGGCATAAGGACTGAGTATAAAGCCTGACACTGGTAGGCCTTTTCATTTCCTCCTGCTGGGCCTTCTCTCAATAAGGGTGGGGTTCCCATCAGATACCCTAATAACATTGTCATCTGCATGCGCGCCCCGTGCTAGCAGCTTCAGATGTTCTACATCTTTAAACAGGCCATAGATTGATAAAGGGCACCAGGGTGTCGTTGTGCCAAATTGGGTTGTGCCTCATTTTTATGCTAATCCTTCATTTGACATCAGGCCGTCCCATTTGACATATCACTAAATTTGAGAACTCTGATAATCTGTTCATAAAGACGCCTTATCTGCTGACTGTGTGCAAACGTGCGTGTGTGTGTGTGTGTGTGTGTGTGTGTCTGGTTGGGATGGGGCAATGTCTGGAGTTGGCTAATATGTTTGGTTGGTCAAATACCAACAACCAATAAGCATCTTCATAATCATAAATGTGTGTTAGCTGTTGTATTCAGCCCTATTAAAAATCTATTCAATTGTTTGCTACATAACAGTAATTAGAAAAGTAAAGCCTTGCAAGAGCCAGTGATTAAAGGCATGCTTTGCACAGAGAACAGCACCAGTACCATGTATTTACACTGCTTTCATGCCCATTGCAGTCTATCATCCATTGTGCAATGCTCTTTATTTAATCAGCATTTTTCAAAAGACAACATGCTGTATGGGGGGGAGAGATTACATAATTAAAATTTAAGCACGGTCATGCAATAGTAAATGAAAAAGATTCCAGACACATTGAACCATTACATATAATGTGCATCTGTGCTCGTGGATGGAAGGGGGGGGGGGGGTTTGTGACATTTTGTATTCCAATGCTTTTTGATATCATATTAAAATGTTTCATATTTAAATTTTAATTATTCTCTTGTGTACTACTCAAACAATAAATCGGTTATCATATTCTTGTTTTAATTAAAGTTTTCTCACTTACATTCATTCTTCTATTTTATGTTTACATTAATCACAATGCTTTTAGATATTGTTTGTGTTGTTACATTTATTTAAAGTCTGTATTTTATACAAGGTCCCAGCATCTTCACAGAACACACTACTACAATGTATTCACCTGTACATTAGTATTGTGACGCGTGTTACTATCGGTTACTATTTGACTATAAAACAATATTGTATGGCCTACAAACATAATATACAGTACAAGGTCGAATGTACCACTGTTAAACTCTAACATGTTAATATTAAGCAAGCATCTTTGTCTTTAAAAATGTCCTAAAGCAATGCAAAGTAAGTATGTTACTTACTACGGACTCAGGAATCAGATGTACTGTTAACTATTGCAACAAACTGCATTGTTCTCAGACAACAGCAAGGGGAAGCTGCTTCTCTTCATTTGCCTTCTACTATGGTTTTTTTTTAAATAAAAATGTGTAATTTTAGACATGATTTAGAGGGCTGGCTTAGTTATAGTCTCACTCAACAACTTGGTACAAATGTGGATATAGGACCGGACGTGCTGTACAGTACAAACAACCAACCAATGCACTCAATTGTGTATCACTTACACTAATGAATGGTCAGCCAAACCTGGACAGGACTAATGATTACATGCCTATAACATGATTAATATCTTTACATTGTCAAGTATTGTAACAAGGAAACTATTATTTGCCAATTTACGTGCTTAATTTAATGTTAAAATGTCAGTATATTGGTCAAAATATGTTGTGTTTTGTGTTTTTTTTTTTAAACCAGAAAAACAACAGTCCCAAAGGGGTCTTAATTTAGATGTAGACTATACAAGCCTTCCTGGACAAGGTTCCCTTACTGGAAATTGAGGAAGTATTATAATGTCTTCATGAGAAACAGTAGAAAGTAGTTACTGTAACTAGAACACAAAAGGGGAAACAAAAATATATGCAAATCCTCACTATTTCTATCATAAATATCAGAAACTACAGTACGTCTGGTTCAGAGAGAAGCCCATCAACCATCTGCGATCTTCTAATCCTATCATACAGTTTCAGGGAAGGCAACATGAAAGCTGACCATCTTATTAAAACACAACCTTACGCACAATCCTCTTTAATAAGCACCTTCCTTTAGCCACATTTTATATTGCAGTTTTAAACTTTCTTCCTATTTAATGTGTAAATTCTAAACCGGTAAGGCTGGAAGCAAACAAGGCGTATGCAGACAAGGGTTGGGCCGATATACGATGCCATCGTCTATCGCCGATGGCTAACAGGCATCACGATGTGTTGCAGGCATCGTGATGTAACACGCACAACTTTTTTTATCCACTAGCACAGTCAAGTACCCCATTTGTTCATGCGCACAACATAATGACAATAATATGCGACTAACAAAAAAGGGCGTGCTTTTCCTTCGAGCTTGGCTATGTCTCAGTTCTTCCAGTTTAGTATTGGTCATCATTTTGTTCTAAACAATGTTCTTATAGGCATTAAAAACTGGTTTGTTGTCTATAAATACAGGCTGGGAGAAATCTGAATGTATGAACCCACTCACTGATAGAAACTTGCAACATATAATTTTCATTGCATACTGTAACTTGAATGATCTTTGTATTATATTCAATTTATTATTTTGTGTGTTTAATGTTTTCAAACAAATTGTGTTTCATACATAAAATGTGTCATTAAATGACGTGCGTTCTGCTGTATGTGTGAAAACTTTCACACTATAGTTTTCATTTTGTTATGCCTCTATAATTTATTTTACCATAAGACATCAAAAGGATACTGTACTGTATGCAAAAATAAGACCTTTAATTAATCTTACAACTCTATCAATACACCAAAATAGATCTTAATTATCTCTCTGTTAACAAATATATAAAGTCATCTCTTATCAGTATACTCTGATAAATGCTATACTGTTACTATGGATACCAATTATAAATAGAATGAATATCAATTAATGAGTGAGGGGATAAACTACTTATTTGAAAAGCCTACCTAATGACACTCTTTTAGAAAATCATTAACAAGTTGTGAAAGTTATTTCAGGAGCCGTTTTAACCTTAAACAGAAAAACACATGCAAATGGTGCCTTTGTGTAAATTTGAAAGCAACACTTTCCACAATCTATACAACATCACAGACATTTTACTGTGGTTATCTTCATTAAAAGAAGTGGAGCAATAGTTGTAGGTGCTAGAATGTACTATAAGTTTTACTATATGCATAGACACAACGCAGGAGGAGGCCTTAATCTGGGACACTTACAGTATATCTTTCAGGTACGTTTATCATAAATTAACTACTGGACTATGGAGTCTTAGACTAAGAAATCAAGTGTATCATTTAGGTTATTCCACACAAAGTATTTGCCCCAGCACTGACTTGAGATCCACAAAATGTCAACACAGGTTATCAACAGTATTGCTTTATAATATGGAGGTTCTGGGTTCTGCAGGACAGTGTCAGACACATAAACCCTGCCGAATTTAAAACAGCAAATCAGAAATAAAAAGAGGTTTCTTTATAATTCAAGCCTTATATATTTAGTTACCTCCACTGTCAGAGTTGCAAGGTTCTCCCGGCGGTTTATAGGGGTTAAACTTGGGCTTGGGAGCGACCATGGGGGCAAACTTCTTAGGCACTTGCTGCTGTGAAACCGAGATACTGGCGGTGCCCACAGCCGGAGTCGTCTCCATCCTGGCGGTCACATGGCCTCCGTGATCAGTGCCGCTGCTCGGTGGGTTCCACATGCTCTGATAAGGGAAGACAAAAGGTGAGTTACTGTACTTCTGCCAATGCTTCACATATGCCCAAAGAATAGGTTTATTGCCATTAAGTCCAAATATGACAGCGCTTACAATGGATCTCAACAGCACAGGGGAATCTGAATAGAGAGATGAAGAGCAAAACCAAAAAGGTGGCGTGACAACATTGATCTTTCCCCGAATCCCAATGCAGTGCCAAGCTGCTATGATAGGGAGCCATTAGTGGAATTGATATCTGATCCATTTCTAGGGAAGCAGCGGCTAGTTTGCCAGGAAGCTAATATGCCTGATCAGAAGCCAAAGGTAGTCGCTGCCTGATGCCTCAGCAGAACAATGTGTGTTTAAAACAGCCTGTAAATCCACTGCTAAACTAAAGGAGCACTACTTGATTGTGTTGTAGTGCACCCAGAACCCCCAGACGCCCCTTCCACACTTGTAGGCTCCTCTTGAAGTCAAACAAGCCAGGGTGATTACTGGGGGAAGGGGGGTTCTTGGGGATGTTACAGTGTAACTCAACTGATGGTCCAGTCTATAATTGCATTGATGAAGCAAATGCTTTCACAACTTAGAAAGTCCATTTACATTATCCTTTTCTGGATCTAGATATATACAGTAATCTGCTAACCTTCCAGAACAAGTTCATGACATGACGACATGGAGAATTGAAAATCAATAGGTGCAGTGTGCATACCGCTGCCAACGAAATCAAAAGCATATACCCACTATAAAAACGAGTAGACTAAAGATAACACGCAATGGCAGGTCATGTACAATAAAACTTTCTATGTTTTGAAGTGAGTTTTTCATCCTGCCGGTTGTAGAAGAATAAGAGATTACAGACAGGAGTCCAGTTCAAGATGTATTCCATGGAACTTCAGTATAGTCATACGCACCTTGACGTTTTCTATTCATATTTCTGTGATATGTTTGCAGGCTTGTTCATAGTACAGTTGAAGAGTGAAGAATGCTAGCAGAGTAAACAGCTTGCAACGGCTGAGGCCACTAACATCCAGTATTTCACCATCGCATCCTGAAATCACTTGAAATATTTTAACTATTTATATGGGTACCCATTCCCTCTTCTCGTTTTGTAGATGTTTGGCGCTCCATTTTCTGATGTTTTTCTATTTATTCTATTCTCACTGCTGACTGATATAGGGCTTATTCTTTCTGTAGAGCAAAAGCAGAATAGCCCACAATCATGCCTTAATATCTGCTCAAATCTTTTGAAACAGTCCCTGAATGGTTTCTACCAGACCCATGTAAAGAGAGTCGCATCATCTCTGTTCACTCCAATGGACCGTTTTATTCCACATCAGCGGAGCCTCAAAATAGTTCCCGGAAGTTAGCCTAAATACTCAAAGTACCCTAAATTCTATTTTAAATGTAAATTGATGCATTTATTGACTACTAATTACCAAAAAATGAAGTATCTATGTATGTATGTATGCATGTATGTAAATTGCCCACCAAGCACTTCCTGGAAATATTTAAATGTCTGTTGGCGTAACTCATGGCTCTGGTTTCTACCTTTGATATACTGTTGCTCTTCATGCTACAACTGAGATGTGTGCTAGTATCTCACATCCACCTGTCCTCTCAGTTTAGCAGGCTCATTGTTTGATACTTAATTGAAAAAAGCTAAACATTCTTCTAAATTAGGGGAGAGAAAAATATCTTATGTACATTTACATAACACATTAAATCATAGATTATTTTTAAATCACCGGTTTTCCAAAAAATTTTGAGTGCTGTTTGAGTCACTGTTTTATGCCACTATAAAGCACATAAATGCACTACATTATAACATGTCAGATGCTTTTTATTGAAGATTTCAGGGGAAAGAGAACTTTACAGGGAGGCCAGCAAAAATATGCCAGGAAAAAAGACAAGCCTGCAAATAGTGTGTATTCCTTTGCATCAAGACACATTTGCATCTCAAAAAAGTACACATGAAACATTGGAATTGCCTTTTGTTTAATATTGTATGAGGCCCTAGTCTCAAATGAACAATGCATCTAAAAACTTACAAAATCAAGATCATTAGCCTGGTTAAAACAGTCCTGATATTGCAAGCACAACCTCTACAATCAGCCTTGAAACAGGTGGCATCACTGTAGGTGTCAATCAACTCATTAGCAGGAAATGGGTTTTAACAAGGCTGCAAAAACCTTACAATAACCCGGTTGCACACCCTTAAACTAATTCTTTTTTGTTGATTTTATTACAGCACTCATTCTTTTTGGGTAGGAGTCTATTAACATGGCACATCCTGATGTGGAAATATTTGCCCACTCTTTGCAAAACCACTCCAAATCTGTCAGATTGCGAGGACATCGCCTGTGCACAGCCCTCTTCAGATCACTCCACAGATGTTCAATTGGAGTCAGGTCTGGGCTCTGGCTGGGCCATTCCAAAACGTTAATCTTCTTCTGGTGAAGCCATGCTTTTGTGGATTTGGATGTGTGCTTTGGGTCGTTGTCGTGCTGAAAGGTGAACTTCTTCTTTATCTTTCTAACGGACGCCTGAAAGTTTTGCCTGGTATTTGGAACTGTTCATAATTCCCTCCACCCTGATTAAGGCCCCAGTTCCAGCTGAAGAAAAACAGCCCCAAAGCATGATGCTGCCACCACCATGCTTCATTGTGGGTATGGTGTTCTTTGGGTGATGTGCAGTGTTGTTTTTAAACCATACATACCTTTTGGAGTTATGGCCAAAACGTTCAACTTTGTTTCATCAGACTATAACACAATTTCCCAGGTGCTTTTGGGAGTGCGTTTGTTTTTGCAAACTTCAGCCAGGCTTGGATGTTTTTCTTTGTAAGAAAAGGCTCAATTCCAAAAAGTATTAAAGATGGAAAAAGTTGAAAGTGGAACCATGTTTTTCCTCTCCATGAACCATGTGACCGTTTAAAATGTAGAACGTCCGTTGGAGTAACTCAGATTTAGTGCTCAAATCAGATTTTTTTTTTGTTTTGCTGTTCACATTACCGGTTAAATGTGGCACGTATCAGATTCTAGTGTGAACTGATCACAGTTCTGAAGTGATGTTGACATGAGGTAGATTCAGCAAATTTGTACAAAAGAAAGCCCAATATCCTACTGTTGTAGGCTACTAAAGCCTGTTAAATACTCCCATGGAATATTTTCTCCACCAGGCATGATGCACATTGCCCGCAGAATGCCAGTGGATTTAATCTGCATCTGCCCTAGGCCTTTTCTTTCTGCATTTATCGCATGCTTTTTAGGGGCCAAAAAAAAAAAATCGGATATAGGCCAGATTTGTGTGCACTGTGCAGTGTGAACGTATCCTTAAGTGATCTTATTTGACACATAAGTGTTACTCAGTGGGAATGTGTCCTTGCCAAAACCTCTGTTTGCGACACGAGTTAATCACACACCGTGGCAAGGGCAAATATTGAAAACTATGTCAAATTTTCACATTATGTTAAATATGTTAGTCCCAGAAGTCCTTATATAGGCGTGGGCATCCCTGACAATTCTGTACATTTATTTGGCCCTTGCCAACAAATCGTAAATAACAATGTTACATTTAATTATGTGCATAGCTTGGGCTGTGTTTTTGTAAGTACTGTAGCTATGCCAAACTGAATGTAACACAATTGTAGTGAATGAATAGCTAAAAATAACACTAAAGTAAGGAACGATTAACAGTTTGAAATATATAGAAGAAAGTACATGTTTAATCATCTCCCCTGTCATTGAAAATGAATGCATCAGTCACTATAGTAACATTTGCCTGCAGCACCGGATTCAACACAAATGTGCAACTGCACAAAGACTATTCATTTAAAATATACAGTACTGCCAGTGTTACTCATGATATGCACAATGATGTAAAGTTTTTAAAAAATCTATCGAGATAATTAAATATTTTCTCCAAATGATTTGCCCTCCTATTATGGGGTGATTTTTTTCTGTTTATTCAGTTATAAAAAAAAAGTTTTGGCAAAAAGCATGACAATAAGCGATACGCCTCCCATAATGTACGTGTGCATTTAGATTAAATCAAGTTTACGCTCTACTGCCAACCACTGATCCAACCACGGTGACCGTTTTAGTGGCTCTAGGTCCTTACGCCTAACACTTGACTCAACTGTCTCTCACACAAACCATGCATGTCAACAGCTGTGAGAAAGCCAGCAGGCAGCACCTTTTTTTCGTTGTGTCAAAGCAGCGGGACTCAAAGCCTGGTAAAGGAGTGGGTTTCAATCACAACTAATCCTGTCTGCCAGTCAGGCAGGCTGTGCAAACTGACAAGAGGTGGTATATTCCTGCTTGACAGAAGCAAGACTGGCAGCAACTGCTCCCCTGGGAGACAAGAATGAACTTGTCAGGTGGGTTAGAGCAACGGATACCAACGGTTACCTACCTATTCCTATCAGTCCTGCAACACAGCGCTCATTGTTGAATCTACCAATCTATGCTATATCTGCACTGAACAATTTGCTTAAAACATACAGTAACATACAGGAATTAGATAGGAAGTAACACTGTAAACTGCCACATTGAGTCAATTTCAAAATGCAAATACAACTTAAAACACAGCCCGAAGAGAAATGCTACAGTAGATCACCTCGCATTTAGTCGTTTTTAAAAACAAAGAAAGTGATGCATTCGTGAAGGGCCAAAAACTATTTATCCACATTCTACCAAAGTATGGATAGATACTAGACCAACACACATTTAGTGAACATCCTCTTCTACATTACAGGGAGGATGACGTAAGGTAAATGATAAACATGGTAAACAGTGATTTGTTTTACATCCCATTAGCTATTGTGGAGGACCCCAACAAGCTGATAACCATTTCAAATTAGATTTAGTACTGTGACTACTACAAAGGAAGACAATTGCCCCCACTGCAACACCCTGAGCAATGATAAAGTAAGGAATGAATGAGTCAAAAAGGTTTCACCTACTATAAATATTTAGCCCCTGTGTGAGGTTAATGTATTCTAAAGTAGCTTCTAGAGTATAAAAGACGATATCTTTGATAAAGAGTCTACTTTTGGCTGATTTTGTTATCATGTCATCGCAATTAAAAAGTGTTCGCTTTGTGATTTTTTCCTAAATTTTAAATTGTGTTTAATTATGTCAGATTGAGTTGTTGCTATTTCCAGTTGAAATAATCTATAGAGACAAATGTGAGCCATGCATACTAATATATTATACCTACACAGATAGACATGGCCTCATAACTTAATTTCCAAATACAATATTTCTTGCATTTGACTTAATTACAATTCGTAGCATCATGATGTATTTTGGATTATTAGAAAAAAGTGCATAACTGCTCAAAATACCATATGCTAGAGAGATAATAGCAAAATGTTCAAACATTTCAAAATAAAACAAATAATTTGAAATATATGTATATATTTCTTTTAATTGCCGTTTACCAAAGTTTTTGCCCTTTACTCCCAGATGACAGAGATGCAACTTTTCTGTAAATATGAGACCAACTTTAATTTTGACTGACAGAATGTATTAGCATGGGATGTATCAAATAGAATTGGTGGGGTTGCATGACTGGAGTATTTGCTCCTTGATACTGCATGTGGTAAGATGTGACGTCTCAGGAGTTTATCTTATCTGTGTCTCAGGAGGCTACTGACTGACAGCTGTAAATATATCACAACAAGCCTTGTGCTTCTTTGGCACAATTCCATGGTGAATACCAGACATAAAAAAATATTTGCATCAACAATAAACAAAAGGTTGTCTCTTTATAGCTCATATTTGCAGCAGACCAATCAATCTGCCGGTACCTTTACTTGGACCTAAATGAACCACACACTAATAACCTTATCCTTAAATAGCCTTATAACTCATCATCCAGGCCAGCCAGAAATCAACATTTAATTAACTCTTTAATACAATACAGTTCTTTTAAAGTGGGATTAGCAGGACTAGTAATGCTCTCCAAAGGTTGTGCTCGTTTAAAGATTAAACATATTACGTAAAGATTATAGTGTCTCAAGCAGTGCGCCCTTATCACTTAGTTTTTGCATTTAAGATACTGCATCATTACTGCCCATGAAAAATCAAATAAAGTAGTAATACAATATACCTGTAAAACTTGTCATGTTTTTCTGCTGCTATACTTTAACAGAACAGTTGAATTTGTTGTGCTTATTGATCAAATAGACATTTTACCATGACATTTCACAATGTATACATTGTAATTGTGCTTCCCCACCTCCCACTTTTTTTAAAAATTCACTGATAAAATAAAAAAAAGTTATAAATTAATGATGCATGTTGACATGAGCTGCAAGAAATAAGAGTAAGAACTCTTAGAAGACTTTTGAGCTATAGAAAGAGCAAGGCAGTAATCATTCATTACTTAAACTAGCAGGCTTATTGTAATACTAGTAAAACCATGTTTCCAATAACAGCTTTCAATGTTATACATTTATTTTTAAAGTAGGTTAAATACTACAAATTAAAATACTTTGCTGAATGAGAAAAAGGTCACTAAATACCAACAATGCACATCAAATCAGTTACATTCCACTATTCAAAAACAACACAGAACAAGGCAACTACCCTCTTTATACGCCCTCATCACCCCGGTGTGCAACAGAAAGAGTGGGATTGGGTTCCCCTATGCACATCTACGAGCAGTGACAAGGGGAAGCTTTGGTCAAAGCCTATAAAAAGCACTCAGAGTGTGCCTATGTGATTCAGAGAGAAATTAAACTCAACTGAAAATCCAAACAACATAGAGGCAACGCTAAAGGACTATAATACAGCTGACGTAGGTAGACATGTGTCACTAATCGGTGCCTTCAGAAAGAATGCAGGCAATGACAACAATCGGACAGCCTATCAGAAAGGGTACAAGACCGCTCAAGTCGAATTGTGGCCTGACCTTCAACAAGTAAAACACATCAAATCATAAACTGGCCTGATATAACAGGCTTTTGCTTAGGGCCTCGTACGATATTAAACAAAAGGCAATTCCTATCTTTCATGTGTATAAACTGACACTATGTGCATTTATGTTTTAATCTGCACTCTTCTGAAATGAATAAAGCCATGTACATTTATTATATAATTCAGTCTGTTGCTGGACTAATATCTCAGATATTAATTAAACACCATGGACATTTTAAGTGAAATCTGTTTGTAAAATGTTTAATAAATTAAAGCAGAGCATGTTAGCTAGATTCTAGAAAATAGGCATACTGTCGTTTGGGGACAGAAGTCTATGGTTAAATAGATCTAGGTGATAATTAAGATGACTGGGGTTACTCTGGAATACACAAAGTCTATCTAAAAAAAAACACTACAGTGTAATTTAGGAAGCAATAGATAGACTGGAATCCTCATCTCTAAAAAAAAATGAACTGTAAGAAGATGCATTTTACCAATGGAGAAAGTTAATTATAATCCTAAATGCAAAAACAAGGCAAGTGTCTGGCTAAACTACTGTAACTGGATTTATGCTGAAGCAATCTCACACAATAAAATATGATAAAGGAGAGTCAAGCATGTAATTTTAGTGACCATTTTTAAATTGGTGTTATATGCGTACATTTCTTTGCGGGAGGATGTAAATCAGGCTTAAATGTGTGTTTATGATGAAGGTGGTTGTTGGTCTAAACTCAATGCATGTTGGTATCTAACACCATCGATAGCAGAATTCAATGTGTTTGAAAATACTTATTTATTCAAATGTTATAAATCCTAATCAAAATATGATTTAGTTTCTCCTATCTCAGTGGGCCCCAAAACTGTTCTATAATAAGATACAAACAACCATATTAAATAAAGATAGTGTAAACAAAATGATTAGGAGGCAAAAGGGAAGCACTAAACCAGTGATATACATTGCTGTTAACTACAACCAAATAGGGAACCCCCCCCCCTCCCCAAAAAAAGAGTGTTAAAAAAAAAAAGGTCCCTCAATGTTGTTGTTTTTTACCCTCCTTCAGAGGGTCTAATCTTGAGGATTTCTCAAATGCTTTACAGCTAAACCGTTTGGGTCTCACTGGCCAGAAAATGCATTCCTAATTCCTTAATTAAATGAAAACTACACTCAAATCTCCAAAAGAGCTCATTCAATTACAGGCCTTGGTAAACATATCAAACCCAGAAATCAAATTAATCTTGTAGATTAACATTCTAAATCAATATGTCTGTCACCTGTACAACTACTGGTTATTCAACAGCAAATGGAGGCATTTCTCAAGCAAGACTTAAGATTATGCCAAATTAAAGCAAGCTTCACACTTGGTTGTTTTGCCATACTTCATTCTTGACTTTTGGCTAGCCACTGCCACTCACCATCTGTTTATACATATCCTTAATGCTAACCCATGCCTCCACTCATTAGAACTTTCTTTCATATTAACTCTTGTCTTGAGTTTGTCTTATTTGTTTAAGCATTACTATAGTGGATACTTCAGCAGTACAGTATATGACCAGCATTGTTTAGTTATATGCACAGTAAAATAGCACTGACATACCATGACAAATATTTATATAATGGCTAATATCACTACTTGAAAGTAAATCACACCCTGTGTACTACAATACATAAATGCACATCTACTGTATGCAAACATTACAGACTCAATATATATGCCATTTACCTCAATTGCAAACCAAATACAATTAGGCAATATAGCAGATTATTTTATGCAACGCAATTTTACTAAGTATTACAGGAGTAGATATAATAGGGTTTAGGCATCTTGTTCAAGGCCACTAGACAAACCTGTCCAAAAGAATGAAAACTCATACAATGCATTTTTAGCGTCTGTGTGGAATGCATATACTTTTCTAAAGCTAAGTAATGGCCGGCGATCTGCGCAAGGAAAATATGATGCCGACTGCCACGTAGGTTAAAGCTTTACTTTGAGCATGAAAACAAAGATGTAAACCAGATTATGATATATTAATAGGTTCTAGTGCCACCAAGATACTGTAAAGAAATGTAGTCTCTTGTATTAAAATGAACTCGTATCATAGACCCATTTACTATTAACAAAAAGAATGCACTTTATTCCTGCTCAAAAATATTTAAACTGGAATACAAGGACATTATTCATGATAATAGGCCACATACAGTAGCAGGTAAGGTACTGTAGAGTCATATAATAATTGCAAAAGAGATACTTAATTTATATGGGGCTTATAGAGTCTATTGCAGAAATGTGCGCTGCAAGCATTATGTTCCTGACGCATTATACCTGAAATATCCCTAACCGAATCGACATTGGATCGAAAATAAAAATCGATTAAGAACCTGTGAATCGGAATCAAATCTGGAAATCAGTGGAGATACCCAGCCCCTATCTATCCATCTATCGATCGATCCGTGTGTGTAAAATAACCTTCTCAAATGGGAAAGCTCCCGCCACGATGTGTGCAGATAATAGTAAGCACTTAGGCTTACATGTCTTATGAAAAACAGTCCCCAGAGGTACTGTATTTAGATCACATATGTAGGTATTAAATTGTATTAAAATGAGGATGGATGAGACAAAACAAGAGTCTCAGAAATTTCCTAAAAAGGAGGCCATAATATAAATCCCTTGATGCATTCCCCTTAGAGACCTCTAAAAGTAGAGCACGTGTCCATTCACACAAAGCCTCTATTTTCAAAATGGAGCCAAGAAACACCCTTTGGCAAAGGCCCGAGTCAAGACCAAGAAAGAGTTAAGCATTCTAATTTCCAGTGAGAAAACAAAACTGTTCTTCAAATTCAGCTGGCAGCCAGCATACCACTTATTCTTTGACTAGACGAGTGCTTCACGGATCTGGCCTGAACAAACGAACCAGGAGCCAGGAATCCATCCAGGCCGAGTGGAAAAAAGGGAACCATGCTTAGCAGGAAGCTATCCTGCAGTACTGCAACTGTTGACAATTGTGATCATGTTTATGTTTTGTCAAAATTTCTTTGGACAACCAACAGTTAAGCTGTAGCCAAAACCTGCTTTTATGCTAGCTCAGGGGTAGGGAACCCTGGTTCTGGAGAGCCGCAGCCCTGCATGTTTTCGATGTCTCCCTGCTCCAACACACCTGATTCTAATGAATCTAAGTTAGAAGTGTGTGTGTTAGAAGCCTGATAACGACCCATTCATTTCAATCAGTCATAGTCCATAGTCAGTATGGACCAATTACATATGCAACATGTGGCATATGAATTATCTTGGAACACAAATCAATATTGGTAATTACAAATGAGCCAGGGGTGTGCATATGTGTGTGAACACACACATATGATGTGTAAAGTAAGGTTTTACCAGTTATTGGGTGCTGGGAAATCTCTCTCACCTTCAAGCTGGTGAACCTTTTCTATTTCTCTATGGGTACCTAATCTAACGTGATACTCAATAGCTCAATATGTGTCTTAAAAGCCTCAGTGTTACTGAATGTGGAAATAAATGAATGAACCTTGTTGAATACATAATTGTCCACCGTATCCACTTAAAGGAAGCACTCGTGTGAATTATCTTGAAAAATGCTGAAATATTTTCTCTTTTTTGGTGTAGGCGGCAAATTAAATAAAGTTCAGGGTATGTTGCTATGTTCTTACTAGAAATTATTTTGGACAAAAATGCCCAAATAGTCAATTAAATATGTAGTAAAAAGCGTTTGAATATGTTAAATAAGAAATAGTCCTGACTCCTGATAAAACATTGTGATGCAAGTGATAATAATGCCATAAAATATAGCTATTTTAAGGATTAATAAAGTGTTGTAGGAATAAATCTCTTTAGCATTGCTAGTAATTCCCCTGACACACAGAAAACAAACCTGTTAATATGGAAATAGGCAATTTACTTTAAAGGACCCATTCTAGGAAAACCAAGTATTTCTAGTTGTTATTGGAATTAGCAATGTCGATGAGATTCGGAGAAGTAGTAAGCCTTTCAAAGTGGACTGTTAGCTTCCTGGTCTGTATTGGCTAAAAAAGGGAGAGGGGCAGGGAAACCGGCGAATGAGAGAAACGTGCATATATTGCGTAGATTACTGCACAGTTTGAACAATTAACTACATTCTGCCACCTGTATCCTTTACTGTAGTCTGAACAGCGAGGCGGAATTAAGAACGAGGCTGAGGCTGCAAAACCCCAAAGGGCCACTAATGATTACAGCTATGGAGCTGAACCATAACACTAAATTAGACCCATGCTACCAAAACGTACATACTTTTGGGCTTGGGACATATTTTAGAGCTAAATGTATGCTCTTGATTATTATTGTTTACAGTAAATGTGTTTGTGGATATGTTTGAAAGACATTTCTGCTGTGTCAGAGGGGAGAGGTACGCATGCCTAATGCTCACTGACTATATTAAAGTGTGTTGATGAATGTAAAATCAGGTAACAAAGTCTCTTGTACCAGCTGCTAAATATTTCATATTCAATAAATGCAGTAAGGGGCTCAGCTTCCCCAAAAACACACTGCCATCTGTTTGTGAAAATATATTTTCTCACTATTCTAGAACAATGCATTCTTTGGTAAACACTTGAGAATGCTTTATTTCAGTATTTTTATATAAAGATGGATTACATTAAGACTCAGACATCTTACTGAGGTTGAAACTTAAGGAAATTCTATATTTTTTAAACAAAAAATGGAGGCTAAATGAATGCCACTTGAGGGGTTTATTACATTTTTATATAAATGGAAATAAGAGATCTAAGCATCTTCCTTATATTCATAGCAAGCCCTTAACTAAAACTAAACTAAAACTATTTTATTAGACAAGAAAGTAATGAATCAATCCTTGCATTGCCTTTGCAAGCTCTGATGTAAATGTGCCAGTCTGTATTCTGCATATACAACAGAATAGTCTGGAGAAAATGTGCTAAATCTATTAGTTTACATGCTTGTTATTTTAAATTGAAAACAAGCACCAAACAAAAGGAAATTTCAGCCTTTAGGCAATAGTTTATTTTAATAAGAAAAAGTGCTCCAATATGATTGCCTCATAGACGATGCAAAATATATAATAAAATAAACATTTGGACTTCAGTTTATTCTTTCTGAAACCTGTTATGAATACCTTTAACAACATATCCCTAATCCGCTTTGATTATTGATTGATTATTTTCTCTCCATTTTTCGTTTAGAATTCTGTTCAGTAAAACGATGTGGGACTTTACTTTTCATCATTTTGTGGGAAGTTAGACTTCATTTGAACTTGGCCTCTCTTGACAAGTTGACATTTACCATGGTCGGTAAGCTTGTCTGGCCACAGCACTGGGATATCAGAGAGAAGTACAGTTTCTCGTACCAACCAGGGATTTACTTCAGACAATCCGATGTGTTCAGCACCTGTATAGTAATAGCAGTTGCTGTCTTGGAGCTATCCGCTGTCCGGATAGGATACATGTAGGTCTATAAAATTATTATTTTTATAGATATTATTAAATATCTTAATGTATGCTTATGGGGAATTTTTTTTGCTGCAACAGGGGGCCTCCACCTCCGACGGGGCCCCACGCAATTGCGTGGTTTGTTGTGAAACAACGCCAGTGAGTAAGTAAAATTTTCCAAACAAGCCAGGAATGGTATTAGACACCTGAAAAGTCTCACATATGAGGATATTGCCCTAATAATAACCAATCTTCTATCAAGCCACTCTCAGTCTGCTATAAGCAATTTATTAGAACATGAACAAGAATAATATAAACACTTATCTTTGGTAGAATGGCTAGAATGCACCGGTATGTTAGGTATCTAACAACCTTTAACAGGCCTGTATCAGACAGCATCATACAGGCAATCCCGTGACAACTAACACACACGAGAAAAGCAACCAACATAACTGAGCAATACACACACGATGAAGAACAACTGAACAGAAAGACGGGGAGGTGACGGGTGGTCTGCAATTAACTTAGAGAGATGATGGCGAGGACTTAGGAGAAAGAAGCTCTGAGTGCTAAGGGCCAATGAGTCAGCTGGATGCAGTGGAACAGCTGAGAGGTGGCTCCACTGATGGCCAGCAGCGTGCAGACTTGTGTGGTCTGCCAGAACTGACAATGTCCGAACATGGCGGCTCAAAAGAGATGATCACATCTTTGTAGGAATGGAATTAAAGTCAATCACAGGGTCCATTTACTAAGACACATAGTAAAAGTAAAGGTCTACAGCACACTGATTGGTTAATCTCGATAAACGTGGTTTTACTGTGTTAATATTCAAATAGAAACCAGACTGCATACGCTTGTTCACAGTTGTGTTCATGTGTCCTAATATTTTACCCATCATATTTGGCACTTTCCAACCAGAATATAATTTCACACTGCACATATTGTAAAACAAAAAGGTCTAATTGAATTCATCCAAACTACCATATATTCTTAGTAAATATCAAAGAAATATGGCTGGTTATAATATTCTTATGGCAAACAATTCAGTGGGGGAAAATAAGCTTAAATAAATCTTGCCTTGGAGCAGACGAATGCCTTGGCCAAATTTGTAAAACTCCAACATGAATGCCCTAATAAAAAAAGGACTGATGAATTGCAGCCTTGAAACATGCCCAACATGCCTAGCTGAGCGAGACTATACACCTGCATCCAGTTATACACCTGTTTTCAAACCCCACTGGTGCAACGTCAGTCTAATCAAGACATCGCTTTCTGTTGTTGGGTGTGACTTCATCACAACTGCCATCTAATCACCTATCAGTTATTCTTATCACGCTGAAGAGGATATAGGAGAACAAATAGTCTCTTTGTAAAGATGAGCAATATGTTATCCTGTGTACATATCCAGCCATGGATGTTTGATAGTCAAATACAATGAATCCATTTAAATTCAACACCAAATCCATTAAGATAAATTAGGCTGAGCATGTTAAATTCAAGCAGCTACCAAAAGAACAAAGAATAGGCACATTTTCCAAGCTATTAAATGTTCAGATAAAGGCCCTTTTACTTTCTTATATAAGTGATCATCTAAGTACATCAAACTAATAGAAGAATTCTTAAGACTCATTCTGTCAAAGAAATGCAATTTAAGCACTGAAAAGGCCTTCCTGTTTTAGTGTGCAAAATGGGCTTCCAATAGACCACTAGCAAGGACCCACAGTAAAGGAACGTACGCAAAACAATGAAGAAATACCCTACACTAAAAGTACACACACATAATTGTGCATTTCCTTTCACAAGTCACTTCTTTTCTACCCTTTTCTATTGACATCATATGGTTGGTTATTTCTTGCTACTCATGTTCCCTCTTTTTATGTGTTAAGGTAGGATCAACCAAGCAATCCTCCTGAGTTGAGAAGTGGTGGGTCCATTTTCTCTGTGGATGCAGCTTCCTAAGTGCTCCTTCATTGGACAAGTTTGATGGGACTTTATGTTTATGGCATGAAAAAGGCAGACCAAGCCAGTAAAAAATACATATCCCTGAAAACACCTTGGCCTCCTCTTTGTGCTTGATGCCACACCTATACAGTGTGAAAGCAAAAAGTAAAATGTGTTCAGATAGAACAAAACACATGTTATCTTTATAAGCTACAATGCTGCCTGGGGGTAGACTAGAGAGCATGGCAGGGCATACTGTAGCTTGCTACCAGGACTGGTGTAAACCCTGACCCATCTCATCTTCCACAACTTCCCCAGAACCAATACTTAACAAAACAAGAACTTGCTGACCGAATGAGAAAATACTCATGTTAAAAGAAATATTTCAATAAAAAGGTAAAGGTGCTTTTATTGTCACATACATGTAGCGAAATTTGTTCTCTGCATTTGCATTTGCAAGATGCTGTTAGTATTAACCCATCCCTCAAGGGAGCAGCCGCTGTGCAGCGCCTGGGGACCGACTCTAGATTGAGGCCAGTGTCTCTGGTCAATGGCACTGACTGGAGAGTGAACATGTTTTTGATAGTGGGGGAAACCGAAGCCCCCGAGACAGACAGACATATATACACACACACACTGTATATACAGTATGTATATACAATAGGGGTGTACTCACTTTTGTTGCCAGCGGTTTAGACATTAATGGCTGTGTGTTGTGTTATTTTGAGGGGACAGCA
>JAODOY010043198.1:0-43398 GCA_025399855.1 Forbesichthys papilliferus | reverse complement strand
GTTATACTGTTTTTTTACCCCCCCCCCCCCCCCCCCCACACACACACACACATTGCAGTTTATTTTATTTATTTTTCTGTGCAAATGTAGTACCCCACACAAACATTGACCAAGACCAATAACAATAACTAATTTGACTAGATTAACGATCATAATCAAATAAAATAAACTATAATTGTCAAAAACAATCAAATTCATGTCACAAGATGTATATAGTAGCCTGGATCATGTCCTGGTCTTTCAATTCTGCCTGCTACGCTGCAAAACACAATCTCTAAACAGCACCGAGGCGCTGAGTGCAGGAATTGAGTGACAAATCGCTCACTCTCTCTCCTGCTGTTTCTGTCTGCTCTTCTCAGACCCGTCATTAGTTTCCAAGTAACAGAGCGTGTGGATTCCCACCCACATAGCAGCAAGAGGTCCAAGGACGGCCTTGCTATCTACCTTTGCGTGTGCATCTGCAGCACGGCCTGTGGCTGCATTAGCAGTGCTTGGTTTTCTCATAAAGACCTGTGGCGATTAGAAGAAATACAAACTGCTTGGTGGGAAATATAACTGCATGCGCTGGCTGTTGACAAACACAGGAGTCAATCAATGATGTTGCTGGGATTATTCTGCTCTCCGTTTGCTTCCTGTTGTGTACAGATGGCCTCAGAGTGCTCACGAAGGAACACACGCGTATGCACGTGCACACACACACACACACACATCATCCGCTTCCCTCCAAATAAATTATAATATACTTGTTAAGGCTTAATGCATGGTGTTGCACGATACCGCTACTTATGATGTGAGCACTTGAGCTGCTGGAAATAAATCACATTTTGGCTTCTTAAAATGTCTGTGTATTTTGCCATGCAATGCCTACCAAGGTTTTGGATTACATATGAAATATCATAACTGTCCATGTATCGTCCAATTGTCAGCTTCCAATAATAAGACTGGCATTTGGAATAGTGATTTATGATAATGTGTACAATTAAAGGCAGCGTTTGTCATTCTCAAGGATGCTTGCTAACTTCGAGCTCAAATCAAAACAAACTCCCTCGGCTCCACCCTACACATTAAAATGCACTGCGATGCCAAGGGCATTGTTGTTGTGAGCTGTAAGTAATTAAGTAAGTAATTAAAATGTATTTATATAGCACCTTTCACAGATAAAATCACAAAGTGCTTCACATAAAAATTGAGTTATATAAGTACAAAGTCAACATTTTTACAATTGACATACAGAACATAACGTGTCAAAGGCCCAACAACCCTAGTTTAATTAAAAGCCTGTTTAAATAACAGCGTCTTCAACTGCGTTTTAAAAGATTCTTTCGGACGAAAGCATTTGCCAAGAATGTTTTCATTAATCAAGAACGAAAGTCGGAGGTTATCTGTGTTTGCCAGCACACTGAGAACAGTAAGCTAGCAGAATGCAAGTAGATATTTAGTAAATTTGACAAAGTGTATTAACTTACAACTATCTTACAACTGCAGACTTTACCTTTACCTTTAATGTTTATGTACAAAAGTGTGATATAGGAATCTCACTGAAATATAAATAACAATTTACGTAAAAAGTGTATTAATGTACATTTATCTTACAACTGCAGACTTTACCTTTACCTTTAATGTTTATGTACAAAAGTGTGATATAGGAATCTCACTGAAATATAAATAACAATTTACGTAAAAAGTGTATTAATGTACATTTATCTTACAACTGCAGACTTTACCTTTACCTTTAATGTTTATGTACAAAAGTGTGATATAGGAATCTCACTGAAATATAAATAACAATTTACGTAAAAAGTGTATTAGCGTACATTTATCTTATAACTGCAGACTTTTCCTTTAATGTTTCATGTACAAAATGTGATATAGGAACCTCACTGAAATAAAATTTAAAAAACTATTTCAGTCAGGCACCAGCTATTGTATGCTGGTGAAGTAGCCTACATGCTCATATCCTCCCATACATAGATAGCAGAATACATCCACTTATCTCATATTCGGCATCACATTTCATGTTTTATATACAAGTGTTTGGCCAGACTAAGGGCAAGAGCAAGTATGCTATTACTGAAAGACAACAGCTGGGTCCCTTACTGAGCCATTGGCAGTGTGCCTGAGGAAGCGCACCATCTTGGTGTCAGCCGCGGGACACACCAGGGCCATGTAGCGGTTCCTGAACGTTCCGTAGATCTTCAGGTGAAAGCCGGACTTTGCGGTGGGGTTCCTGTGCTCTCTGAGAGCCTCCACTCCATAGGCGGACAGGTCGAAGTAGAGGCTGTGAGCACGGATCTCTGGAGTGGGCACCTGAGAGCGAAGAGGGAAACACAGAGAGGGAAAGAGACGAGAGTATGGATGGAGATAGGACAGATGATTTATCCAGCTCCATAGGATCCATTCCATAGCATCGTACCCTTCTGTCGTGTTAAAGAGATGGATCGCCTATCTTATTTTTTAGTGGAGAAAATGTTGATTTTACGTCAATTATGCCATTACTGATATTAATCGTTTAGAGAAAAATTATTCCAACAAATTGCAATCATCTGCTGTTTTATTAAAAGCAAATTGATCCAGTTCTCCAGAGATAAACTAATCCAGGCAGACCAAGGCACATTAAAACTTTCGACAGGAGAAACAGGGAGATATGGAGGAGGGTGGATAGTCAGGATGGCAAGGGGGACCAGATTAATACAATGTATTGTGGTCCAGGTCATATCTTGGGAGGTGCATCAAATAACTACAGGGAGAAGAAAGAAGGGTGGGAGATGCTGGGTGATTAAAGGATAGCTATAGAGCCCTTATGGAGAATGTAATATGAATGACATCAGGAGACCATGGTGGTTTAAAATTGCCAGAGTTCACTAAGATCCAAGGATATGTTCTGTTTGGAGAACACTCAGTATTTTCTATCTTCCTCTGAACTGGCCATTTCAAAATATCTTTCATTTAATTCCTTTCTGTGGTTTGTATGGACATGTAACAAGCTTTGTGTGCACATCTGTGTTTCTCTATAAGTCAAACAAACCTGTCAGCTTCCACTGAGCTATTCGGACGTGGCAGAGGGCTTTTCTGTTTACTGTAGATATTACCTTTCTAAATATGTCTCCGTGACACCGTTTGCCTGGCTATGTGTACTGTAGGTCAACATGTACGTCAGTCTGTGTCTTGTTCTTCCTATATGTTTGAATTGACACCTGGCTGGTTGACTAAACCTATTATATCACATTACACGTGACGTTATAATTTTACAGCCTTTATAAAAAGTGAGTTTAGAAGAATAGTGAATAGGGTTCTTCAGGCATCTAAATAGGGCTATCTTTGTGAATCTGTTTCATATCAATTACACTTTACACATTCTCCTTCTGTGGACCTTTAGGCAACATCACTGAGTCATGCTACTAGGAATGGCTGATGACTGTTGACAATGTACAAAACATTACTGTTGATGTTTAAGCTGCCCATATTGATGCTCACAAACTGGGGAAACAATGGCTGCTTAGCCAGGCAGGGTCTATGTGATGCAACAGTTGCTTCGTGTTTACTACCACTCAGTACAACAGCTGTTCCTATCGGGGCCAACGAGCATATCGACATAAGTCCTACAGGGCTGAAGGGATAGACGTTCTACCTTCTTTAAACGGACTTATCTGCCCAGCTAGCTTGTGCTTATGCTTGCTTGCACACACACAAACACACACATGTTAACGCCTAAGAGCCTACTAACAATTACTAAGATTACTACTCTGGAAGGCTCTGTCATAGAATGTGTTCATTCGTACAAACCTTGGTATCTTTCAAAGCACATATTACAGATTTGGGGAGGAAACTCAGATTTGAAAAAAATCGGTTTCTTTTATAAACAAACCATATTTGTCCCTTCATCATATTTGACGTCAAGCACTTTATGTCTGTGTTTGATTACGGTGATTTATTGTGTATGCATGCATCGGCTTCAGTGTTGAGGCCATTGGATGCGGTGTTTCATGCAGTTCTTGGTTTTATAACGGGATTCCAGAAGGGCCAGACACTGGCTGCTGTTTGTCTATAAGACTATAATGCACAAAATGATCTCTCCACTAGACTAACCTGGATTACTGGTGAATATAATGTATAAATATTGAATATTATATATAAATAATATATAATATAAGGATTGGTTAGCGGTGAAGGCTCCCCAGATTCATGCAAAGCTGGGTAAAACCGCTTTGATGTATCATGCCCCTCATTTGTAGAATGAGTTCCAAAAAAAGCCTAAAACTTGATTTTATTATTGGGACATCTTTAGATAATTTATATGATCGTATTGTTATTGAATGCAATTGTTTTGGTTTAACTTTGTTTTTGTCATTGTGATTTTTGTACACGGGGTTCAGCTGTAAAAGAGAGATTTCTTTTCCTTAAAGGAAAATAAAAAAGAATTAAGACTGGTTGAGCGAGTCCATCCATGTGTGTGTGTGTGTGTGTGTGTGCGTGCGCGCGTCCAGACCTGTCTCTGGTCCAGCCTCTCTATGGCTGCGTTGGCGCCGTAGGCGTTCCAGGACTCGACCGTATAGTCTGAGCTGATCCCCAGCACAGAGCAGGAGTCGCCACAGGAGCCGTCCGCCACCACGATCACACGGGGCCAATCACTACGCTGCATTCTGCGCAGGTACTCCTCTGAGAACTGAGTCAAAGTGAGAAAGCAACCACAGAGAAACAGACTACTCAATGGATTTCATTAGGACTGTTGTGTTCAAACCCCTCTTTCAACAGAGACATGGTAACGTGTCCAAAGCATACTGAATGGTATGTACTGTGCTTATTTAGGATTCCCCTGTGGCTTTGTTAAACCGGGCACTGGATATAGTCAAGAGAATGCAAGCTAAGGAATGGGAGGAAAGAGCAGGCAACAACATAGCAGACAGAGAGACAGACAGACAGGCTGTTCTGGCCAAGTCTTCAGAGATCTCTGCTTGTGCCATTTAGACTACAGAGAGCAGGTATATCAAAAGACCTTATTTTGTATTCCCAGGACCTACACAGCTGACAGCCTCTGTTTGTGTGTGTGTGTGTGTGTGTGTGTGTGTGTGTGTGGGGAGGGGGGTGCCCATCATTAGACACAATATCCTGTTGAATCAAGAGGAAATTGGAAACTTGGCAGTGAGTCTAAACAAAACAGACATTTGTTGTGATCAAAGGCCCCCTTGACCTTGCCTTCCATCTTCCACAGTGTGGTCAGTCAGTGAACAGCCAATAAGACAGCAGCAGTAAACAGCACTGACAACGGTCTGTGGAGGAGAGGGAAGCTGTGCCAACATATTCTTTTCTCATAAAGGGAGCATATATTTACCACACAGCGGTAACAAGATGTGCTACTCACTCAGATGTAGTCAGAAGCGGTAAACCACAAGAAACCCCAACACACTGTACCGGGACATATTGTATGCATGCTTAGACAGCTACAATCCATGACGGAATGGCCTGTTCTGATAAGAAACAGAGGTATCTTCCACGCCAAATTTGTTATTACTCAAGTCAAACTCACCCTTAAACACACTGTTCTCATTTATAAAGACCAACTATAAATGCATCTGTAACAGAATCCTTTGAGATTGAATTTGGATTAAATTGTGGATAACTCCTACTCCTGCACTCCTCCTCAAAAGTCTATATTTGGATAGGAAACATTTAGATTTTTTTTTTATCCATTGTCCATCCACTGACATCTAGATTTGCATCACTCCTACAACAAGTTACATAAATTAATCCAAATGATTAGCTAACATTTTTATTTAGGCATTATGCAATTATGTGATATCCCGCTAATCTTTGGGGGATTTGTTGAATTGCTCAATCTAATCTACTCACAAGTAGAGCAAGTGAGAAAATATAGTCTTATATGTAAAATGTAACTATCCTGCTGTAAAACTAACCACTATGCTAGGCTATAGATTAGTATATGACCAAGAAAAACGAATTTACATTGATTTATTTCAGGGTGTTCCAGAGGAAACACACACAAAGATGAGGATATGTGCAAGTTGACGCTGTGAATGTAAAACAGGAAGGCCTCGCCAGCTCTAGCTAGCTCTTGAGGACACAAGCGTCTTGTGACTGTGAATGCTGCTGTAAATCATTTGGACGGACTCTCTCAGCACAGCAGGGCCACTGGCAAAGCAGCAAGAGAAACACATCTGTTACCGAGCCTGCCGATGGCTATCGAATCCCTGACTGAGCCAACTCACACGTGCAGCAGCATCTGGCTGACTTTGATCAATGCAGCTCGCCTCGAAGAGAATGGCAGGACTATAAGGTCATATGTCAACCTACAGTTGACTACCCCCTAGGGCACAATGTGAGTATTTTGTGGTAAAACGATCAGGTGTCAGTCTATGTGTATGTGTAATGAAAAGTATATATTCAGAACAATAGGTCTTACTCTCAATAAATAAATAAACATGTGCCTTGTCTTTTCATCAACATGAACTCATGAACAATATGAACACTTATGACGAATTGTTTGTAGGCTTTTATGCTTGGCAGCAGATCTACAAGCTGAACCATAAAAACAGAAGCTACCTTGGTTCCTAGTTGCACCTTGATGTCCACTTTTTGTTTATTCTGCTCAAGGATGCTCAGCAGGTATTCCTGAAACACTCCTATCTTAGTGAAGAAATGCTCGTTGTGCCAGCACCCCTCCATGTTATCAAAGTCCACCCCGAGTCCAAGCAGAAACTCCACACTGCGAGGATCCAGGGCGATCTGCTGGGGGCGACAGAGCAGTGCTGTCCGATACCTTTCGTCCAGTATTGTCAGTTTCAGCACCTTACCCGAGCGAACAGCGACCAACGCCGCCGTGAGCCCCACGGGTCCAGAGCCCACGATCAAAACTGAGATTCTGGCGCGCCACTGCCTGATTCCGTCCAGGCTTACTTTGACCACTACATAAACGGCCACTGCCACCAAAGTGCTGAACGCAGTGTCGTAGGCTAATGCTCGGTAATTTTCCTCTGCATTCCCGCCGATGCCGTCAACTCCTGCGTCTTCTGTTTGCAATCCGCCCATGTTGTGTGTAGAGATCAGCATGGATTGTGCGATGCGTGGATTTAGGAGAAGCTGCTGCCACGTTCACGCCGCCACGAAAAACATGCATTCACACCAAACAACACATGGTTATAGGCAGACATATGCCTACTTTCTTTCCACTACGTGTATACATAGTTCGCAGTATAAACGTTTTAGCATTTTGATATTACAAATCGTTTCAAGTTTAGTAGACGCGAGCACAGGCGAATTCATTAGTTATCCCTGTCAAATGACGAATCGTTCAGAGAATCCGCAAAGGATTTCTTAATAACCAAGACACAACTACAGTATACTGTAAATGCAACGTATTCTACAATCTGGAGTCTGCGGCATTAGCTCTCGATCCAGCACGGGCTAGACAACCCTGATCATAGTGTGAGAAACTATTGATTCACTGCTTCTAAATACGGAGAGGTCGATGCCACCCCTTCTTTCAGCACTCCCTCCCTCTTCCTCTCTCTCTCCCTTCCTTTCGCCCTGAGAAAAAGGCATAACCAGTGTCTATTACTGTAAAATGAGTAGATCCCCAAGGGACTGATTACTGAAACCATGTTATAGAATTGTGTTCTGATGGTTCATGCCTGCAGCGAAGACAAATATATCTTCTACGTTTCTGCTAGACTGCTTGGATTTGTTTCCAAATATGTGTGCTTTGGAGAAACTTGGAGATCAAAATAAACAATTAACTAAAAAATGCAATGAATAATATGATTTGCTTGTAACTCCCCCAATATGCATTGATGATGTTGATATGTGCAATCGAATGTGCTCAATATAACCTAATTTCCTCCATAATTATCTGAGTTAAGTACTCAAACGGTATCGGCGGCCATTTAAGATCCCAGAGCTGCCTGTGGAAATATGTACTGTAACTGTGAATAGGAAAAGTGGTAGGCCTATATGGGGCTTTCAAATGTGCATTCCTGGCTTGGTCTACATGCCTAAACCTCAGACCTACATTTTACACTCTTAGTAGGATTATTTGTATTTGTACACTATTGTATTATTAGTTAACAAAACGATAACAATTGTGCGATGCCTCTTCTTAATGGCCATATGTCACATACATTACCCAGTTTAACATTTGCACCAAAGTGCTGACCTTCAAGCCCCATTTGAGCCCAGACAAAAAACATTAACCTGAACTTTTGAGAAAGCCAATGATATTGATGCATCGCTGTTGCTTGGCCTCCATAGGCAGATATAGGACATACTGTACCTTGCAGTCTTAAAGAAAATAAAAAAGGGGGGACAAATAGAAATAGTGGCTTGTCTATAGGCAAAGCCATATAATCATTGGTTGGATGTACAGGCAGGCAGAGAGACAACAATAGAGTCATACTAAAGCAATATATGTATCTGTAGTAATTGGTTTCCACCTCCGCTTGGACGCCTGGCAACAACTTCATACTCAAAGACCTGATCGTAAGGAAAGTAAAGCACTAATTCAAGACTTGAAGCAGGTGGACCAGCACAGCAGTTCCAGGAAAATAATCAGTGGTCACCTGGTAACCATACCAACCACCTGGCTGAAACACTCACTCTCAGTATAAAGGAAAACATGTTTTTCCTGTAGGAAAATGTTTGGTAATATGCTATAGGCTACTTAAAGTTCTTATACATTATGAATTACAAATGTTTTTGATTTCACTTAACCTAGATATTTTCTTACATTTAGCCTATAAATAAACAACAGATCAAAAGTGTTTTGAATGCCATATTAACATGCAAATATATGCAATTGCACAGGCCTACCACAGCATCTAATCCTTTGATGAGGTCTGGGATTTTCATGTACATTTTCAAAATATGTACAGTAGGTTTCTGTTATTGGCACTTTAATTTTATTTGAGTCTTGTGCGTTTGCTACAATGTACATTATGTTTGCTGAAGTGTTAGGTGGTTGCTAGGCAAGCATATCATTTCTGTAATGTTTGGTGGTTGGTTTACATCCTTGTTCATATTTACTAATGTCATTGTAAATGCATAGGTGGTAGATAGGGGTTACTAGATGGTTCCTATGTTTTCCTATATGGATTTTCATTAATGTTACAAAATGATTCAGACCAGTTTGGTGGATGAGACATGGTCCAAAAACCATGCAGTCTAATGAGCAGAACAACACTGGATTTCAATAATGTACTTGAAATGGCAATCACACTAATGACACTGAGTGGATCTCTCACATAGTCCTGCCTCATTGAAACAAAGGAGCACAGAAATTGTTTTAACCAGTTATCCCAAACTTTACAACCATTAGCAGGACTATCTTAGCATATATAGATTGCAGGTCATTACAGAAACAATAGCAGAAACCCTAATGGCTTGGGCAGTGTTAGATCAACATACCATAGTTCACATCTCTGTCAGGGTCGATAATGAGCTTGTGCAGATGTCTCTAGACTAAATCAACCAAAGCACAGCACAATCAAAGCTCATGTCCCCCCAAATGGCGATAACACTGACTACATAACAGAGCTAAATCAAACTCCCCTCATTGATAAATCTGACACTGTCCATTGTTTTGATCAAATATAACCGTGAAAAGGATTTTCACTTGCTAGTGAATCAACACCTTGGCTTGACGAGTCACACTCAACACTGGAAGACATTAGTGTGGTTTTTCTTATCTCAAGACAGACAATTGTCCTCCGGTGTTCATTTTCTATAATTATATAATTATAAAAACCATAGTGATTTATCAAATTATGCCTACATTATTTGCTCCACTTTGCAGTATGCAGTCTGAAAACTCTGAATTATAAACCATTTGGGAGCCAAACAGAATTCTGTGTCCAGGTCCAAATATGCTACCCCTAAAAAACACACCATTTCACTAGGATGTCTGACCATAATCTACAGTATACTGCTGCTATATTTCCTAAACCATACAACTGTATTATCTGAGAAGAATCAACATTACAACTATATTCTTTCTTAAACTTAACCATTCATATATTTCCTGCCTAAATGTAGCCATCCTAACTGTCAAAAACAAAAAGGTTTGCTTGATGTTTATGCAGGAATAGGTACACTGAAGATGGAGTGTGATGGCAATTACATGTTTCAAATCAATGACATTTCATGAAGCACTTGTAATATCAGAGCTGTGCCACCTGCTCACACTGAATGGTTTCATATGTCAATCCAAAATACAGAATATTGACTACAAGGAACAGATCAAATCACCATATTTACTGAATGCAATAAGGTCCCGGTATATGAAGTTATTTCATTTGAAATAAGGGTTTGGTCTGTGTTTCGGAGAGATCCATTTTATCCTAAATATTTGAAGTGTCTATGCAGACCATAGTTATTTATTCCTTAAACATATTAAGTCACACTATATATGAGTTTATGAAACTATCAATTAACAGAATGCCTCTTTCATACAATTAATCTAAAACTTATTTTCTAATAATTATACTTTCAGTTAAATAACAAAAGAAAGAAAAATAACAGTTTATTTGTTATATTAATATGGTATGTGAATATACACATTTCATTGGTTTGAGTTGCTATTGTAAACTCAAAAACACAGGCTGAGTTTAATCCAGAAAGTTTGGGGTATAAAAAAAAAAAAAATTTTTTTTTAAAAGACAAATGTGTAATAAAACTTACACAAAATGACATTTGTTTGAATCATGGAAAAACATTTTTTAAAACAGTTATGTACACATTTAGTTAACACCTAAATTTTCCGCTAACATTTTGCAAATGAAGTAACTATTTAACTTGACATGACCAAAAAATGTCACTTGTGTTGTATTCAACCTTTAAGTAGTAATATAAATACAGCAGTTAACTAAATGTGCCATACACGTAATTTTCAGAATTGGGTCAAATGTACTATATATATATTGCCTTTTCTGCAAATAAGTTATGCCTTTGATGTGACCACAACAGAATGTTCCAAAAATCAGATTTTAGTTACTCCTGATACTTTTACATTTATATAAAAAGATAAACATAGCAACCGGTTAATAACCTGTATATCTGGTGATTTATAGTGCTTTGTACTCCACACACTTTGACGGGTCAGTTGAGAAGTGTTTCTGGCAGATTGTCATTAATCTTTTCAATCCCTGTAGGAAAATAAAATGGCTGCTTAGAAAAACATATACATTAAGCAATCTACACTATGCACAATAGTTAGGCTGAGTCTCATCAGGGTCTCACCTGGATGTATTTTCTCTGCGTTTCATCGTTGAGAACATGGGCCACGTGTTTGGAGAAGATTTTCTCTCGCCCTGTACGGGCATGGATACCCACCATGGTAACGCCAATGGGCCAGGGGGCATTACCAATGGCCATCTGTAGGTACGCGTCATTTGCCTGTAATAAATAAAATACATTTAAACATAACAACCTTACTGCCATAACACCCCTATTTTATTTAAACACACAAGTCCAAGTAGTCTGGGTCACTGTGCATATTATACAAATGTTTACAAACAAAAAGGGACGGATTACCCTAGTGATGTGAAACAGACAAATCATACCTTCACATATTCTCTTTCCAACATGAATTTGATGATATCTGTGATGGACTCTTTAATGTCAGCTGGTAAATTCTAAAAGGAAAGATTAGAGAAAAAGCAACTATGAATCCCACTAGAACGTCATAAACCACAATGCATCTTGTTCCCTCGTTTCCTTAGGACTGTTACCTTCTTCCTTAGTTTCCTGAAGAGAGGTTTCAGGTAGGACTCTGTCTGGGAGTGCGTGGCGCTGGCAAGCTTGCCCTGAACACTACGCTTCACATGGTCCTCTCGACTGTTCAGGTCTTTTGCCCAAACTCCCAGTAGAAACTGCGACATGTGATCATGTTGGTGGAGATGAGATGTTAACGTAACTGTATTTTACATTATGCAATAGCTCATTCTAGGTATAAAGACAGAGTTCACAATAATCTCACCCTCAATACTTTGTCAATGATATCCTGGTCTCTATTATCATCTGTGCCTAGAGTTTTTCCAAGAGCCTATAGAATACACATATCAACATAAGAAACTTAATTAGAAACATAATCAGGCCAGAAAATATGTCCACTATTCCTTTGAACCTTTAAACATTTAGGAAACTAAATGGGATTTTCACACAGGAAGCGGCACCCGCTAGTGTTCAATTCATTTTCAATAAGAAGCAGGGGGGCTAGGTGGCCAATGCGGGCCAGATGAAAGGCGGAATGGCGGGCTGAATGGCGGGCTGAATGGCGGGCGGGCGCAGTCTGAAGAAGTTTGTCGCTTGTGTGCACGAATCGAGCCTATAGACCACTAATTCAAAAATAAGGTAGGCTATGTTCACCTAGAGACCGTCATTTGGTCTCTTGTTAACTGTCCTGTTCTCAGTTGTTAACTGTCCTGTTCTCATGGTTACATCAAAACAATACGCATCGCTTCCGCGACTCTGGGCAGTAGATTTGCCTTTCACATGAGTGGCCGGCGGGAGGGTGTGGGATGGATTGCGGGATGCAACTTCCAGTGTGAAAAGCCCATGAATGGCTAAATTGTCATAGAACTAAGAAGAGCTGCAATAGGTAATCTGATATCTTCTCTTCAGCAGCACTATACCTCCAACTCTTCTATGGTTGTGTGTTCCTCGTGCACTTTCAGGTCATGCTGTGTATCCACTTCACCAGGCTCTGTTCCCCCCACAATCTCATTTAGGTACTGCTGATCAATCTTATCCATGGCAGTTTTCAGGTCATTTCTCAGTCCCTGAGCACAGACAAAATAAAATCAAATTAAAAACACAAATGGTTTCACATAGTTTAATAACTGAATAATAATGAAGATGTTGAAATGTTATTAAAATGGTTTTGTTCCATTTGACTGTACCTTGTTTACTTCTGGAGCCAGAAACTCAATCTTTCTTAGTCTCTGGAAAGCATCATAGTCAGACTCTCCAAACAGCCGGATGGGTTCACCTCTCTCTCTCAGGCGACGGATTACCTAAGGAACCATAGCAACGCACACGACATTCAGCATTGTGCAAAGGAGCCTTGGAAGGGAGATGGTTCATATTAAATGATGACTCACCTCTTGCCGTGACAGTGTCATGGGTAGCTTTTCTTCTGTAAGCTCCAGCTCCAACACTGGATTGGCTGAAGTAGAAGGTGCATTTCCCTCCTCCTTATTGCCCTTAATGACACAGAAATATACAGTTTATCTCTGATGATACAACATACGGAGGGCATAAGTTTGTGCTCTAGAGAAGATTTCCTTTTCTAGACCAATTCTGATCAATTTAACAGCGGTGTTAAAAAGATCAAACAAAAATTTCATTGAATTATCCTGAATCGATTGTTCTCACCGATTCGACATTAGAGGGTTTGTTTGTGTCATGTGAAAATAAACACATTTTAAAAGGGGTAGTGTGTATTTATTGGCCAGAAGGGGCTGAGCAGAGAGAATATAGGCCCCTTGCACCACGCCTACAACAAAAGAACGTGTGCATGTCTGCGAATACCTGCTTGTGCCACAAGCCATTTTTTATAAGTCAGTTATAGCTGCTCTTAAACAAGGGATTGGAGACCAAACTATATTTCTGATCCGCTATTATGGAATGTATACAATAGGAATAACCTGCCCAAAATGGGAGGCTGCTGTTTTGTAATAGTATGGATACACACTACTATTTTAAATTTTGCCTATTTTACCATTATACGGTAGCTGAGAAACACATTACTTGTAACTTAAGCATGTGCAAAAAGCATCTAGGCTTTTTGCAATATAAATTGTTGCAAGAAAATATTAATTCTGCAGCTTTATCATGCTTTCATAAGCACATGCATCTCAGCACTGACAGGTTGTGGTCTGAAGAGCACAATCTCAAACATAGACAAGAAATGCCAACAAACACACTTTAAAACACTAGATGCACCTTGATTAAGTATTAAATAATAGTAATTTGTCCAAACGTTGCAGCTTTCCATAACACTTCAGATGAAGGTTTTTCTACTGCAAGATAATACAAAACCAGGGAAAAAACAGAAATTGGCAAATGCATGAGTAACTTGTTGCTGACTATAAAGTATATTAAGCAGTTTAATTACTAAATTTTTCATAAAACAAACATATTAGCTGATAATTTCAGTAATACATGCTTGAACCCAATGCAGATGTGTTCCAATTTAATTATGTGGATTCCTTGTACTTCTCCCCTTGTATTCTGGTAAGGAATTGCAAAGGTTGTAAATGGATCTAACCCTTACTTGGCACAGTACATTTGATAATAAACGTTTATTTACATAGTTTGTACTTAAAAAACATAACAAAAACAAAAGCAAAAGGCAAAAAACCCAATAGAAGCTCAAGCATTCAGTAGAAAATGTATATGATGCATCAGAAGAGACCTTTCTCAAAGAGAGATTTCTCAAATAATTATCAAACAGATGGGAAGGCATTTACAGCATTGACATTTATTCAGATAACGTCACCGTGAACGTTGTATGCATCATGTTTTCCAGATCACAACTTATTTTCTATTTATTTTGCTACAACATAAATGTTATCTGGGCATCAAGCCAAAGTGCCAAGGAAGGAATAGAACACGTTCTGTTGTCTCCTGCTGTCATGCATCCTGCCAGCTAGCACTGTACCATCCCTACCTACCTGGCTCTCAGGCGTCTCTTTATGAACCTACGGTTGCAGGCAGCAGATGTAGTTTTGGGGAAAAACAGCACATCAACAACAAATAACAAATAATAATAATAGTAATAATAATAATAATAATAATAATAATATACAATGCCTCAATATAGGGCTGTACAAATAATCAGAACTAAATCGCAATCTCGATTCATACCTCCATGTGATCTCATATTCTATATAGCCTATAAAGACTTAGATTAACAGAGAAAATGATACAACCCATACATAAGTGCGCACTGCCCTCTCCAATACAGTTTTACCAATAGATGTTACACTACGCACGCCAGCAACAATTCATTCTCTGTTTAGGATATACTCAAATATACTGTATTGTATCTTTACATAGAAATATTTGTTTGCTGCTATATTTAAAATATAGTACATAGCACTTTTAAGCTTTGACAACAAGGGAAACATAATTATTGGAGCTGCTTACTATATAGCAAATCGCAACATTTGCCAAATTCATCGCAATATTACTTTTTCATCGTGCAGCCCTAGAATACTACCTGCCTAACATGTTTACAGATAAATTAGTATTGCATATAATGGCCTCTCTCTCCGTCCATTCATCCATCAGAGTATTGACAGCAACTATCTTTACCTTATAGCCACATTTTTGGAAATAATCTTCTTCCTCCTTGCGTGCCAAATCAGCTCTTTTAAAAAATGTCTTTGAATCCTAGAAAATTGATAAATACACACAATAACACATTAACAGAAAATAAATATCCCACACTGCGATACATTTACTGAAATTCTAGGCTATATAAAATGTATTATTGCAGTGAATGATTTCAAGCAGATTGCGCACATTGCTATCCTTTACCACTATCTTCAAACCACTACATTGAAGTATACTACCGGTACCGTATACCGGTACGGTGTACGACTGATGTCTAGCTCTTTCACTCCTCGATACTCTATACTATAGATACTCTATAGTATATAGACCCTATAGATACTCTATAGTATAGAGTATTAGTAGTTAGTATAGACTATGGAGTATATAGTCTATACTAAGTACCGTAACCAAATAACTAATCGAAGGTAAGAATTAAGTAGTACTGCGCCTAGAGTAGGCCTGCCTACTGCAGTCCTGGAGTATGCCTGCCTACAGCAGTCAACATTAAGAAGTACTGGTAGTTTACCGTACTATAATATTCTGTTAACTAGCTACAGTAGATAGCTAAGCTACTGCTCATCAACAACAACAACATATGTAAGTGCATCGACTCACATCGATTAGATCTTTATCCTCAAGAAGCTTTCTCTTCCGTGCTATCTCGGCTTTAAGTATATCCATTTAAATGAAAAAGCTCGGTCTTTTATTTGGCGTTTATATTAATCCTCGACGAAAACGTAATAAAGCTCTGTTGCAAACTACAATATGATTAACCCGGAAGTGAAATGCGGTCGTTTGTTTGACTTCGGAACAAACACTTGGGGTCATATTTAGTTGGCTACATTATTATTAGGCTACCGTGGAGTGAGCAAACCATAGAACTATGAAACCAACAAACACGTTATTTTGATACATTTTAGAAACACATCTCATTATTATTACTATTATTTTACACATGTATATCCTGTATTATTTTACGAAAAGGAAAATACATTGATAACCGAATAATATAGAATATAAAGGATATTATTTATTTAAGGTTTGGATTTTCATTGTAGCATTTTAAAACCGAAGTGTTTTATCTAATAAACCTAGTAGCCTACATTTTAAACAACCTACAGTATGTGTATGTGAACTCTGAAGGCACATGGAAACGACCACTGTATCCAAGAACAGATTCTTCATCGAGTCGCGTCATTTTGCAAAGGTAACTAAGTGACAGTCCACCGGGGGCGTTTGTAGTAAGCTAGCCATCAATGAAAGAATACGAATACTCCGTTTTTCCCACCAATGATAATGTCAAGTTGGTCATTTTTTATCTGTAGCTAATGTAAAAACTTGACATAGCTGCATAAACTAAATTAGCATGTGGTCCTATTTACATTCCTTTATTGTTCCAGTTTGGATATTGACAACTGCTCGACCCTCCAGACAAGCGCATACGGTACCATCAGGTGGCGCAAAGGGATGCGACGGCTCTCAAATATTAAAGTAATTGTGTGTTAAGCGAAAACATTAATAATGGCAATTATGGTGGCGCATTGGACATCAAAGGCAACCTACCAAATATAAAATCAATCAATACAGAATACTAGTCAGGTCAGAATCTGATAGACGCACAGACCAGCTTTTACAAATATAATTTTTTACCGATAATAAATATAGGCAGACGGACATTGATTCGATCAGTGCAGCTTATGCATTTGAATACATCTTCAGCCTCGATTGCGGCGTGTAAGGCTATAGCATCACAAAACATCAGAATATGGAGTGTGGGGAAAGAAAAAGAAGAAGGAAGTCGCAAAGCTATAAAGTGGTCAAGGATGAAGGTAGGCTTATTATAAAACGATAAGATATATAAGATGCACCGATGTGTCACCGTGTCTGGGTATTTGTCTGGCGCTGTGCGGAATCACTGACGACTCTGTAAACAAAGGAGATGACCATAACACACGGGTTCCTTTTCTGATTTAGCATTGCCTAAATACATCACTTTGAATTTTGAAACACACAGATATGTCTTATTGAAGCAGCTTATACACATTTGAATTTGCAATGAAATAATAAGAGACTGTTTATGACTATTATTAACCCATATACTTTTTGCAAACCTTTACAAAGGTATAGCCTATGTTACATGCGGTTATCTACTACCACGTTCATTCATCTACAGGTGGTGTAAATTGCATGGCATGGATGGAAAGGAGGTTTTGCATTGGTTGACATCACAATCTGCATTGGCATGCATCATGAGAATAATATTGCCCAATGCTTAAAGTGCTGATCTATATATTACTTGCTTCTGCAATAAAACACATGGCTTGTTGAGAATGTATTTATTTAATCAATTAGTGCTGCAGCCTATTATTATATATAATTTTCTGGCAGACATTGTCCGACCATATTCAATGAACACCAGTGCCAATGGAGAATCTGCATTTGGTCTACTTGGTGGTAAGTGGTCTTTATAAAAATATGAATGAATAGGTAGATTTAACCTATTAAGTAATCACATGTGCATATTTTAATTTCCCTTGCACGCCTTGTTCTGTACTCTCTCGGTTAGGGGATGAAAGTATGGAAATCAAGAGGCAAATCACTGGCATGATGAGGCTTATGAATGATAAGGCTGGCAGAGTTTACCACCGCATGGGAACAGAGGGGGACAGATTGACGAAGGAGCCCAAGGATGAGCAAATCCATTGGGGGAACAAGCCTCTCTTGCCTCCATATTTAGAGGACCAAGGCAATAGCTCGAACCTTTCAGAAGATCCAGGGCCTTCCCCTTTATCCTCCATCTCCAATGGCCAGGGTTTCAGTCAGTATTGCACCCGCTTTAACACCATCAAGGAGCTTATAAAACCAAAAATGTTAACATTTTTCAAATCTTGGTCATTTAGTAGATGGTATTATATTTATAAAACAAACAAGAAAACATAGTGATTACAATCACAGGTAAAAGGTAAACACTAAGACAGCTTGCTCAGGGATGCTTACAGGTTAATGTATTTTATAAATGTCCACTGGTCCAAACCGTCCAGAGGGGCATAAACACTAAAAGCAGAATTGCCCATTTCCCTTAAGGTAATGGGCGATGCTGCAGAGGACCTAATGGTGTGTGAGGGGAATAATATGTCAGACTGGGATGTAGGGAGAAGCCAATATGTTTAGAACCAGAAAAAACAGTGGGCACAGCATGCTAGGAAATGTACACATATAGTTGTTTTAGAAGGAGTAGTTAAAGCACAGTTCATCAGGAATTTAGATAAACTATAGTACATTTATTATACAGTATATATTTTGAATAATGCATATTTTAATTTCCACACAATACTTGTAGGGGCTTGCCATATACTATATGCACATTATGTCATTACACTGCTTTTCCTACAGATGTAGTGCCCCCTGCTGCTCAAGAGGTCCCATGTTGTATGTGTAACTGTAAGAACACATTGCAAGCAATACTACAGGAACTACGTGCTATGAGGAGGCTAATGCAAGCTCAAAAAGGTTGATAAACAAACACACACACAAACACTCATGCACCCACATTCACAGACAACTAGATATTAGCTGTCACTAGTGTCACTAGTGTCAGTCACTGTCTTTCTAGCATCAGTGGAGAAGCAGGCACATTCTTCACCAAGACAGCCTCGCTTTGGCCCATGTCCTGCCTTAGGCTGCAGGTCCTACAGGAGAAGGCCGATCTATAAGACTGCGCCACTGTCGACGTCTAGCAGAAGCGCTACTGTTTGCCCACTGCCGCCAAGCCTGGCTGCAGCTGCACCTCTGGAATGTGGAGGTAGAAGGGAACTTAATGGAGAAACAGATTCAGCCATGCCTATGCTCCACTCTTTCGAGGCCTCCGCTCTGAACAGTCAAACAGCTGTCAGTGATGCACACATTACTCTCCTGAGTCAGCTGAGACGGCCTCAGTCATTAGAGGTAGAAATGGTCTGAATGGGATCACATGAATGTAAAGCCTCTCAAATTGAATTGACTAGTGTGATTGTGGTGTTTTAATGTACTGTACTTTTAGTTTCAAGCCTTATATCCTCTTAACATCCAGCCAGGTGTTTTGGGCCCATTTGGATGATGACAGTAGTGCTTTTGAAAATGTAGCTGAGCATTGTAAGCTCTGCTTCAATGACAACCCCCGACTCTTATCAGTCACTATGTGGTTTCACCTGCACCTTAAAACTGACAACACCCATCTGGTATTACAGTGTCTCTAAAGCCTGGCTTTATTTAAATAAGAAGATTGTATCTATTTTGAATTTATATACAGATCAACAAAAGAACTTTCATATGTTTTTCTTCTCAAAGTCTGAGGTGCGTCTGGCAGAGGACTATGACGTATTTATCGCTAAAACCCAACTGGACTCTATCTTGGTAAACTATACACGGTCGGGCAGTTTACTCTTCCGAAAACTGGTGGGTTTTTGCACTGACATTGGCCATTTATATGTTACATACTAAATACTACAAAAGGCTTTGTATTTTGTGTTAAGGTTTGTGCCTTCTTCGATGATACTATCTTGGCTAACTCCTTGCCCAATGGTAAGAGGAAGAGAGGGCACAATGATAATCGCAAGGGACTTGACCAGAACATTGTGGGAGCTATTAAAGGTACAGAAAAAACATATAATAGCGGATGCCTCATCATTCAATAGATATCATTTCAATATTTGAAGCTATACACGTGTGCATTGTCTCTAGCGTTTACAGAAAAGTACTGCACTGCCCATAGAATAGATAAACTTCCTGGTCCTCGAGACTGGGTTCAGATCCTTCAAGATCAAATCAAACTTGCTAGGAGAAGACTTAAAAGAGGTATTTAACTGTACACAATGTACTGTGTGTATATATACTGTATATCTATATTTACTGTATTTCACATTGGAGGCACAGTTTAAAAAAAAAAAGTATTTGTAAATACTCTTTGAAATGTTTTTTTTTCTTCCATGATCTAAGATATACTTCAAATGTCAACATTAGATAATGTATAGGTATTATGATAACTGCACCATACATAAACAGCAGTTTGCACATTTGTCCTGATATAAAATAAAGTCTTAAAATGTGTCCATTACAGCACAATGTATTAATAAAAAAAAACAAGTTTGCATTGAGTTTCAAACTGATCACACCCCAAACACTACACAGACATTCACACTGAAAAGCAACTGCTGGCTAATTTATTGGCTAATTTGTCTCTAATTATGACATTTCTGTGTGGCTTTCTAAAATGTCTCATTGTATAAAATCTCATCTCTATCACCTTAACATTTGTCTACCATACCCTCACGTATAGGTCTTCAATAATAATAACACATTTCTTCCCTTTTGTCCAGGCTCTGACTGCAATGCGCCCACAAATGTGGGAAAGGCAGCGAATATTGAGACTGGTTGATTCAAGAGCTGCCATCTTGGACTTGAATATATTTGCTGTTACAACTTTCTATGCTAATTCTGTTACTTGACGCAATGTGCCAACATCTGTTTTTCCATTACAGCCACAATGCAATGTTTTGTGGTTGTATAGAAAAATAACTGGATGATGAATGCTGCTGTTAGAAAATATCTTAAATATTTAGATTGCATTTATAAACGTACCTATGTCACTGTGATCTGTAATTGCATGTTTATGAAATTTATCAAAAGGGCTGAAAATAAATAATTGAAAATTAAGTAAGATAACAAATTACCATTTGGTTGAAACATGCATTACAAACCAGTGTTGGTCATGGAAGGAAAAGTTCTATTTGTTTTTATGAGTTGATGTATCAAAATGCATTTCTTAGGCTACTGCACATTTAAATATGAAGAATATGACACTTTTCTGTCAACAGCAATCATGTTTAGTATCATACTTTAGGAAAACACTGCCTTGTGATCAATTCTTAAATTATAAAAATGCATCGCCACAAATTACATTAAAAATAGTAATGCGTGTTTATACTTTGTAAACGGCATATGACAAATAGGCACATATATTTTTCTAATTAATCTAGTTTTGTTGTTTATGTGTATTCAATGCAGTCAACCTACTGTGGTAAAGGTATTACTTTGTTTATGTTGTGTGCTAGGCCTATGTAAAATTAATTCCACGAGCTGTTGAGTTTCTTGTATTTAACGGTTCATATGCTTCTTGTGGGCGTCCATTATAATTACACTTTGAAAGCATTACCTTAACATTTGGCAGGCTACTCAATATTGCAACCAAAACGTTTAAACGGTAAATTAAATACTCAAAGTCAGTGTCACTGTGTTCATAATGTTCCCATGTCTAATTCAATTCAAATACTAAATTAAAGGTACACGCAATTGTAGACTTTCATTTGTCCGACATTTAAAATCATTAAAGGGAATGCGAAAAACACATCACTGCTGGCGAAGGACCCTTTGCGATCTCTTGTGTTTTCCTCTTTGTATTGCAAATAGGTTTTAATGTTTGAAGTAAAAGTGATACCCTATGCATACATTTGTATGTATATTGTCAAAATATAATAGTTGATATAATATTATAGAATAATGTATGACATATAAAACAAAATCACGATATTTTTCATCAGGCTATTTTTTAGAGATTCCCGATTCCTCCCCAATGCATTCTGGTACTCTCCCCGCTCTTCTACCAGGATCCACCGCTAACGTGAAACTGGTAAGGATAAACTGGTCAAAGCAATTAAAGGGGAAATGTTGCACGAATATATCTTTCCTTTGGTCCTTAAACCACATATATGACGAATGTTTACGGTTTTAGTGTAACATGCCACCATACACATTGCACAAATGGCACGCTAAGAGTTGTTTTGTTCATATGAACTCTGATGTTGCAGACATCGCATGGCGCGAGACATTAAAGGGTTAATTTTTTCCACCGCCGACATTTTTGTTCAGAGATGGGCAACTTTGCAATAACTAATGTTAAAAGTTCGCGCCAACGTTTTACAAGTGTGTGCCGACCTTGTATTGTGACAAATACACCAATTCCTTTGTGCTTACTATACGGTGGCTCATCAATCTGAATACTGTCGTGAAATCTGTCGTGCACAACAATTTATGCTCATCAGCTCACGCGTTGATCAGCGGTAGCACTAAAATACATCTTTACAACATTAACTAATAATTTGCCATTTTACACAGTTCAAATCCCGTTCAAACTGTTTACTGCTTGATATGTATATTGTATAAATGTGGGCTCTTGTGTTGATTTTACGGATAGGTAGCTTACTTCGAACAAATATAATCAAGTTAGCAATGTGAGTTTTGAACGCCCCCAATATCAGCCCGTCAGAGTTTAATGAAGTAATGCACATACTATGATTCTGAACAAACAGTGACAGTTTATCTTCAGTATTACATTTGGTGTCTTGGTCAGGCCAGACTGCCAATTTAGCCCACGCATACATGGATGCAGGGCAGGCATGCAGCTTTGCTCAAAAAGCAGATAGTATATCGTTTACTTTGGCCTTGTGTTTTCTTTTTTGGTCTATCGTTTACTTTGGCCTTGTCTTTTTTTTTCTTTGTTGGTCTATCGTTTACTTTGGCCTTGGGTTTTTTTCTTTTCCCCCTCAAGTTTATGCGGGGGCGTCATATATCCGTATTTCAGGGTCTAGCACCTGCACATGGTTCTGGATATGGATGGATCATAATCTTGCATGGTGCATACAGCAAACTGCTTGAATACAAAATAATGAATTGATAAATTACTAAATATCAGGCAAAAAATATGTGAACACCAACACTAGGCAAAACATGTTTATTTTTTCTTGTCACATATTGTTAAAAAACGATGTTTAGATTTTTGTCTGACGTTACATCCTTTAATTTATTATTTTTTTCTTTTGGCAATTGCTACCATAGTGGTGAGGACTCAGTGTTTTTCCAGTCATGTCCGTGAGGGAGTCCTTTAACCCAGAAAGCTATGAGCTGGACAAAAACTTCAGACTTACACGCTTTGCAGAGCTCAAGGGCACAGGCTGCAAGGTAGGCTTAATTTCCTTTACCAACAATTATGATGTTGTGAAAGTATTTATGTAAATACAAATACTACTATAACTAAAAACAACTAAACTAAATATTATGCCTGATGTTAAGATAAACCGGAGACAATGCCATTTATGAGTTGCTTGCAATATATAATGTATCCCCCCCCCCCATCCCTATAGGTGCCCCAAGAAGTGTTGCAGAAGCTGTTAGAATCCCTCCAGGAAAACCACTTTCAAGAGGATGAACAGTTTCTTGGAGCAGTCATGCCCAGACTGGGTATGCATAGTGTCTCAAACAGAACTGTATTTCCCGTCAAATTATTCTTTCAATTTTTTAATTTTTTTTTATTTTAGGCATAGGCATGGACACCTGTGTTATCCCCCTCAGACATGGAGGCCTTTCACTGGTTCAGACAACAGATTACATCTACCCCATAGTGGATGACCCCTACATGATGGTATGGATGTATTCTACCATTTTGGCCATCATCTGTATAAGGTCTGTTTGAAGCCATGGCCATATTACAAGACCTTCCCAAATTGTAAGCAGCCATTAATAGAGACATTACATTAGTGACTAACATGACCTCTACAGACTTCTGTCCTAGTAGATGAACACACATAACATACGCCACAACGGGTGTTTGTGAAACACAAATCTGAAGACAGGATGCATTGTTTCATGCTACACCCATTTTGCGATGTTTCAACATCAAATCAAACGTGAAGCCCTAATAGCTTTCTGCTGTTGGTTGGATAGAAATACAATAGGTCAAACTTTGGTGTACACATTTGAGTTATGTGCTTTCCATTCCATTGAGCCTTCTGCCTCAAATGGGCACACACTATAGGATCATGGAAGGATGACCAATGTAATAAACAACCCCTTGACACTGCTAATCGGTTAAAAAAAGATGTTTTGAATGACATTTTTTTTTAAAGTTCTGGATTTTTCACCCACTCAATTCAATTACTTTGGACTCCCCTCGACTTGTATGACAGCTATATGAAATAGTTGCCAAATCTGTCACTGGCTTTAGTTGGACAGATCTTTGATGTTGTTGTGCATCCACTAATCGCTTGCTAATGTCATTTTCTTTTTCCAGGGGCGAATTGCTTGTGCCAATGTTTTAAGTGACTTGTATGCCATGGGAGTGACAGAATGTGACAACATGTTAATGCTTCTAGGCATTAGCAATAAAATGTCAGAGAAGGTATGCTACATGCACTAAACACACCTTTTCCAAACAAAGGAAACGCACTTAACAATTGCACATGTGCAATGACAACAGTTATCATCAATATGTATTTGTTCATTGTATTGAACTGTATGCAGTGTTCTTTCATGTTTTTAAGTTGTTTTGCTTCTACAGGAGAGAGACAAAGTGATACCTCTGGTCATCCAAGGGTTCAAGGATGCGTCAGAAGAGGCAGGCACATCAGTAACAGGAGGACAGACGGTGGTCAACCCCTGGGTTGTCATGGGGGGAGTAGCTACGACAGTCTGTCAGCCCAATGAGTTTATCATGTAGGTATCAGCCCACAACGCTCAAGTTGTCCTGGCCAACAAGTTACAGTTGGACTCCAATCTCAGATCATTGTATTCTATAATAATCTCTTATTTGGTGTCTCAGGCCGGACAATGCAGTACCAGGGGATGTCTTGGTGTTGACCAAGCCCCTGGGCACTCAGGTGGCCGTAGCAGTGCACCAGTGGCTAGATATCGTAAGTTGACCTTTTGTACAGCGCCATAAGATAGTGGTGCCAGACACATCCTGGTTTCTGTTTGTAGAGTGTTTCCTCTGCATTCATTCAGCTGTGGCGCTGCTGTGCCACCGCATAATCACTTCCGCCACACCAAAACAATCTGGCTAGTGATGTCTACCGATTTCTATCAAACATAGTTTCAGTAAAACTTTGTAAAGCACATTCGATTTTCTCACTAAACAGAGAATCTGTCTCATTTCGAGACAGCTATCACGATTGCCCAAGTGCCCAAGACAGAATTCTCCGCAGGGCAAAACAAATCAGTGCATGACAAACTGCAAGAAAGGTAGCCTACTTTCGCCTAGTCAACCAGGTAATTTAACAAGCTAGTAATTACATTAAAACGCCCAGTGGGGATCACCCAGTCGTCCCCCAAAAATAGGGGAACGCCTGGGTGACCCCAACTGACCCTTACCCACCACAGCAAACTTTTGTTCCCAGAGGAAACACTGAGTCTGAGTATTATTTATCAGTAATGTCTGTGTAGAATAACTGAGGCGGAACACATCAATCAGTCTCAACACAATCTTGGAACAAAAAGACGATGCTAGACGATGGTAGCCAATGGGTTCCGAGATTACTCGTTCTCAGATCATGAGGTCACAAGTTGGTGACGTAGTGTCTTGTGTTTATGCTTGTGTGTCAGCCTGAGAAGTGGAATAAGATCAAGCTGGTGGTCACCCAGGAGGATGTAGAACTGGCCTACCACGAGGCCATGATGAACATGGCTCGGCTCAACAGGACGGGTAAGCATTCATCATTCTCATTCTTGTCCCTAAAAGGTGCAAATGTACAAACCTTGCATGCAGATTCATAGCTTGGCTTTTTTATTGTATTTTAATGGGATCTTTGAGGATCTTTGGCTCCCTCAGAACTACATCCCACACGTTGCCACGGCTACAACAGTGTTGTGTGGTGCTCCCTCAGAATTACACCCAACACGTTGCCAAGGCTACAATAGTGTTGTGTGGTACAGGGCTGTGTAGAAACACCTGGGAATGTTTATGACTATGAGGAAATAATTGATGAATTTGACAAAATGTGTATCAGCTTACAATTGCTGACTCCACTCCAGCCAATGGCCGAGTAGTAGTCCTCAGCAATGACTCTCAGACTGTAGTTTGAGACATCTGGGGGTCTGGCATTTGTCCAGCTATTTTTATAAAATACGATCTGGTTGGTTAATACATTTTCCTTCCACATTTGACATGGCTTTCTAGCTTCACAAAAGTGAATACAAAATAATGTTTTCTCTCTTTGTGTAGCGGCTGGTCTAATGCACACCTTCAACGCCCACGCAGCCACTGACATCACAGGGTTTGGAATTCTTGGACATGCTCAGACGTTAGCGCGGCAACAGCGAAGCGAGGTGTCGTTTGTTATCCACAACCTCCCGGTCCTGGCCAAAATGGCTGCTGTGTCCAAAGCCTGTGGAAACATGTTTGGTCTCATGCATGGCACCTGCCCCGAAACATCAGGTGTGTGTGTGTGTGTGTGTGTTTTATAATGCTTTATTAAGCAGAAACCTTAAACTTGGATGGAAAGTCTGGTGTACATTTGTGTGGCAAAAGTTGATGCTTCTATCAGTATTTCTCTCTACACTCTCCACCTATAGGGGGCCTGCTGATCTGTCTGCCCCGGGAGCAGGCTGCCCGCTTCTGTGCCGAGATCAAATCCCCCAAATACGGCGAGGGCCACCAGGCGTGGATCATAGGCATTGTGGAGAAGGGAAACCGCACCGCACGCATCATCGACAAGCCACGAATCATAGAAGTGGCACCCCAAGCCGCCACCCAGAATGTCAACACAACCCCCGGTGCAACATCTTAATGGCCTCCGTTCTCCACTACTACATCACCGACCGCAGCCCTAGAGCTCAAGAGTATTTTTAGACTCATAAACTAGAAAACCATCCTAGAGTGTTTGTGTACACATACAGTATGTATACAGAATCCACTGGGTTGGTGTGTATCCAAATTAATGCTGCCACAGACAATGGCTTGGGGCCAGGTCTTCACCAAATGGACACACTCTATACACATGATAACAGTTAGGAGGGTGGGGGGTGTATGATGGTATACATAGTATACATAGGACAAGCATCCATTTGCCTTTTGTCTGATGTATTTTGTTACGTTATCTGAAACGTGCTTGAGTGGCAGGTTCTAGTTAGTGAGGAGGAATGCGATAATGACGATGATCGGATACTGTTGATTCAATTTGGATCTTATGAAGGCTAGCGTCTATTGCCTCTGTGGCTCTTTTAAAAAATGCTTTCATCAAGCGAGTGGTTAAAATAAGCATAGCATTTTTGTTGGTCTGTTCACTTTGTATAGTGTAACGATTACTTTTAAATGAATGCTAAATTATGCCATGAAAGATTGAAAAGTGTTACCAGAATTGTTGCTTTTTTTTTTTTTTTTACTTTTACATTTTGTACTGGACCCCCTAAATTTTTGTTTGCAAACTGCTGACATAATTTACGCAATTATTGCATGTCAAGCTTTGAAGCATTTTAAAATCATACATAACAGGAGATGAACAAGTCTCTTTCAGTTTTGTGTCAGAATAAAAGTACATTTCTGATTTGCATTTTATAAAACTGTCCTACTGTAAATAATGTCTGAGTATTATTAGTAGACACTTAATAATGTTTTGATATAAGTTTAATAGTTTCTGATTTTTCCTAAGATTTCTGGGTTGTACTGAATTTAAAGCTATTTGCCTTACTGTTAAGATGATTCCCTTCTGATTACACTGTATTGCAAGGCCCTTGAAAATACCCAGATCTACTTCCTCTACACACAAAATGTCCTTCATGTTGAACTAAAATAAAGGTTTTGTCTCTTACATTGGGTGTATGTACATATTTACTTAAAACATGACTGAGTACAATCTTAAATATGCATAAAATGTCACCATTCAATTTATATACATAATTTAACTATATATATATATATATACACAAGTTTACTTGTCATTTTTGTTTGTCTTCAAAAAAATGCTATGTTTTCTTGAAAAGAAAAATGTACATGCTGTATATCCTCTCAGCAAAATGTATAGTATAAATAATTAAAATAATACAGTATAGCAATAATGCATTTGATGTGACAGAAGCAGATCTTCTGGTTTTCTATAAAATCTTCAGTTTATCACCAGATTGAAATACAGTATAGGTCAAAAACAATTGTTTTTCTTTTTACCAGCAATACGTTGGTAGTATTCAAGTTCAGGGGAACATCTGTTTGTTTCACGAACAAAGCATCCAGTCAGCCTTTTTCTTAGTTCTTCATCCCATTCTCAAACTGTTTTCCATTTTTCTTCTCATTATTTTCAGGTTTAAAAAGTGATTGGATATCTAGCATGGCCTTTCTAATGTTCTCACCAAAACGCAGTGAGTTCTGTGTACAACAGAGAGAAAGAAGATTATCGGCTTTATAATCACAGAAATCTACCTTCTAGGCAGAAAGAAATATATACGGGTAGTCTTACTGTCTTGGGGCTAGAGAATTTGCTAGAGATATGGAATGTGATGAGGTTCTCTCCAACAATGATATAAGACACGCCGTAACCATCATCGGCCACCTGGAGGCGCAAAAGAGTCCTATCAGACTGGATCAAACTACTGTATTTTGCAACACAGTAGTTGATAAACTCACCGGGCCGAAACCTCCACCAGCACCCACATATTTTGGAAACTTATTGATGTCAACCAGGTTAAGTTGCTGCTGAGGAGTCTGACTAGTGGACAACCTCCAAGGCTCTGAACGAACCTGCAAACACCGACATTCAATATATGATGCAACCAAGGGCAGGTCAAAATAGCAGAGATAGCCAACACTGTTCCAGAGGGCACTAACCTGCTTAAGGAATGGTGGTTCAACGCCAAGGTATTTTGACATGATGTACAGGCAAAAGAGATGACGGTCGATACCAGAGCCCGTCATTGCCAGACGGTACATATTTTGATGCTTATCTGCTGCTTTTCGGAACATGGCGAGTCTTTGAGCATTCTGATCACAAAAACAATGAGCAAATAAATATAGTTCCCTTCATAGAATATTGTATACATCGAAATACACCCTTCAATCCACAGTCTCTTGTTCATAGATATGTGGATACAAGGAGGAACAAGGACCATTTCATGTGTTAAAGATGTCACTTCTATAGTACACTTATTGGGGCCTTTCTTTGGTCAGCTTTGGACCTGAAAAGAGTTGGACTCATTTTGAAATCTAAATGTAATTTAGCCAAATGTACAGTCCAAAAATGATAATATTAAACAAGCCATACAGATTTGTCCCCAGGTCTACGGTACTGTAAGTAACAGCATTTTCAGGTGAAATTGAGACATGTCTGTTGAAAATTAACTGACAAAGGGAATTGAAGGGACCGCTTGGTACATAATATGTGTTTGTGTGTTACGTACTGTTGCCTGCTCTTCCTCCATGGCTCTAACAAAGGCGACGGCCTCAGAAGTACAGGACCGCACCGTCTCTGTCCTGCCATCTCGGAACATGCGAGTCATCGATGACTCATATGTCAGACAGAACAGCCCTTGGTCCTATAAGGCAGAAGGGGGCAGAGCTTTATGACCCAAGGCCCCAGGAAACGAGGGATTTAAAGCTTAAGTACAATGATCTTCATCAGTGTGTAATTAGTAAATGAGGGAAGCCCCACCCTGAACTGTGCCAATTGCAGAGCCATCTGAATGAAGGCATCAGGACTGGTCTTGGCCTTCTTCATCAGACCTTTTCCAAACTCATTAAACAAATAGCCATGGAAATCCACATCATCCGCAATCTTTTTAGCTAATACATAAGAACTCCAAATGATTTCTCTGCACTAAAAAAATGGGAAATGTCATTAGCAATTTTAGCATCCTGAATTATGACACAAAACCATAATCTACAATTCAATCTAGACTGTTAAATGATGAACACATTTTATATACAGTATCTAACCTCCTTTGGAATCTGCCACTGTAATCTGGTGGGGCAAGGGATACCCTTGTTGACATCACCTTTACAGTGTCCTTCCTCTGTGTAGCCAAGATGGAAGCAGTCTGTTGCAAGGACATACTAAACATAGAGTGCAATATAGTAAAACGTCAAAACAATTAAGAATACGAATAAGAAATATGCTTATACTATGGATATACCAGTCAATCCTTAATTGTGCACACCTCCCACATATGTCCTATAATTGGTGCATCAGCCCAAGAGTGTTCAATGTTCACCCCCATTTTGCCATTTGTGTAAGAGATCAAGTTGAAAGACTTGTCAAACCACCTGCGAAAAAGAAAAGAGGGATCAGTCAGTGAAAGCTCACATTAAAGGTTTTGACAAGCACTAGAACCACCTGTTACCTACCTGTCGTAGCACTTCCCATGCAGCAGTGACTTGGCGTAACTGTCCAGTGGACCTGTCTTTGTGCTGTCGTAACCCTCTTCCTCATCATCCAGCGTGAGGAAGAAGGCAGCTGACTCGACTGCATCCAGTGATACTTTGTTTACTCCTTGGCTAAAGTACTTCACACGAGCCCTAGCCCATGGAACTCTGCAGTCGATTATACAGAGACATTTTCACCTTTATATACAGCATATGTTATTATACCTTTATTTAACCAGGAAAGACTTATATGTACTGTATATTTGTGTACAAAGATGTGATTGCATGCAACACATGCTTGTCTACCCTCATATACATTTGTGTATACCTGTCCCCTGCTGTGAGAGCAGCCAGTTTAAGTTCTCCAGGCTGGGGTTCAGAGGTGTCGGTGAGGATCCTCTGAAATTGAGTCTCCAGCTCACTGGGCAGGAGGTGTCGCCCACCTGTGTACAGCCACACCTGGAAGAAGCGGCCCTTATGGTAGACCACCAGGTGTTTGCGGTCAGTAAGGTGTTGCACGACGTCTGGAGGTAATGTGGGCGGGTGGCGCAAGAAACGGAGAGGAGAGGATGTGTAAACACAAGGGAATGTTAGGTAGAGAAGGTATTTCATGGCCCCTATCTATTGTAAAATGTATTCATTCATCTGTAGTGTGCCTGGAGAGACAGGAACGGGCTGGACTAATGTTGAAATCTGTCTAAGTCATTTAACCACACTCTCAAACCAATTTTGATAAACCAGTCAGATTTGGCCCCAGGTGTAACATAATTTCTGGATTGTGACCAATAATCCCATGTTAGATAATTATGTTAGGACATATTAAAGAAATAGTGCCAACTGACATCGAATGTTCAGCATAAAGGCTGAAAAGGTCATTCCAATATGACAGTTGGAAATTGAACAAGTGTTTACCTGTCTCCACCCCTGGAAGACGAGTGGTGTTAAACATCCTCTCCATTTGACTGGAGCACATGGGAACAATCCCCAGGGCTCTCAACTGGGAGGGAGGTAGAAGGCAGAAAGAGATACATTGATCCATAGCTGACAAACAGAGAGCAATCTGAGTGCTGAGTAATGCGTGTGGCACATGCATACCGGTGCGTGTTCTCCTCGCTCCAGCTTGCGTCTGTACTGCAGCATGGCATGAACCACATTTCCTGCGCGCGCCGCCTGGCGATGTGTTGGCGTCGCGTACAAATAGTCCTGCGCGTCGCGATGCACAACAGGCGCATAAAATATACAATTGACTTCACAGTATGCAATACAGCCACAAAGCACACATGAAATTCTCAAACAAACGTCAGTGTCATTTCACTTTCTAACAGGAATGGAATAGGGACGAGGCCATTTAGCACACAGTGAGTACAATCACAATTAAGTAACAAGGAGCAGGTTATTCATCTAACTATTCCATCTCAGCTGTATCATTCCAGTAGTAACTTCATGACTTCATGTTTTCTTTGCTAAACACTCAAAATAGAAGATAAATGCACAATAACGTCAATATTATCTCCATCATCGTGGTTGTCATACCCAATAAGCAAACTCTCTTACCATGACATAAAAATTACTGTTGACCATGATAGGACTCCGTCCTCTGAGGTATATATATTCTTCCCACCAGTCACTTACCTACAGTAGGGCAGATATGACATCATTACAGTATTCTCTTTAAATATTGTGTCCAATTCCTAAAGAAATCCCTCCATAAATAATAGGCTACATACATAATTTGTTGTCCACCAGGACTTCAGGATTAGGTATCTCTGGAGTTGAGGTGCTTGGGAATGTTTAAAGTCGTTGGCTAACATCTCCATGTGACTGTACTGTTCATCATCAAGAAGAGGACGGACTGACTCAAGGTACTGTAGGAAGAAAGAAGGTAAAATGTTATATTGATATACGGTACTAATAGTGAAGCATCATAGAAGCATTATTATGTGTTTGAAGATAGCGCAGGTCCCTAAATGTTTGTTACATTTTTAATGTTTTCATCTACATCATGAACATTCAATGCCAACAAATGTCATGTTAGAAGATATCACCAATTTGGTTTACTAATATTGAGTTGAGTTTAGTTGAGGGGATAAAAACTCAATTTTTAAATGAGGCAAATAATGTTGATTTTTGTTGTGATGGAACATCTGTGATTTATGTGTAGTCCATGTATAGTAAACACTGACCCTAGCCTCACCCTGCAGATGGTGTCATCCACACTTGGAACAGGAAGCCTGGGCAGTGAAGCCTGGAAGCTGTAGAGCAGTGGTCTGCGCCCCGAGAACATCTTCACTAGGCTCTGGAGGAAAATAAAATAAAAGTGTTTTCAAGGACTTTCTTTTATGGTAAGTGAACTCTACAGTAGTCCATGTGCTCTCAAACAGTGGGTTGGGGTCCCTATTTGGACATTCATTTTGAGTCTTTAAATCTAGATTTGCTATTTCTAAAATAAATTCCATTTGATTATTTTTTTATTTGTCTTGATGTTTTTAAATGCTCGATGAGTAGAAGAAATCATTGGTAATTTTGAGAAGTGATGAGCTACACAGTATGTCATTTTTAAATGCATGGATGAACATTACTACAGAATAATGGGCCTGTACTCACAAGCCAGGCTCTAGTGGATAAACTCATCTTTCCGTGTGATTCAAAAATCCATCTGTGGTATGAGAGCAGTGCCTTTAGGATGTATCTCAGCAGGTAGATGAAGAACAGCCACAGACCAGTGGCAAACAAGATGGCACCCAACACTTTCCTGGTCTGCATGGACATACAGTCTCTGCTCAGAGGTTGGCAACAGACAACAGACAACAGAGTAAACATACATAAACATTTGTAGAAACCTGTGTAGTTTCATTTAAAGTTGATATGGTTTTGTAGATGCATTGTGTATTATGTTAATGCTCTTACAATAGTGATTATCAGTGACTTACAGTGAATATCATCAAGTATTATGAAGGACTACAGTTATAGGTATCCATCTAGGATGATTTAAAACAAGCCCATGTAGCAGCTGAACCCAGGAACATTTAGCTGGAGTCAACCACTAACAACTCTCTTGCCTTATGACACTAGATGAACGTGATGAATGTGATGATTCTGACCTGCACGGTAGGTTTTCCTTTATGCTGTCAATCATTCCCAGCGAGGGGTCTATTCCTATGTACAAGGTGCTCATTATGGCGATCACAACTATCAGCCAACTACTTGGACTGGCAGGATAAACACCGGCCAACACGCCATTCTGAGGAGGAATATAATTGAAACAATTAGTATAACAATTGATGTTATGCCTACAACGAACATTATTCTTGTGCATCTGGCATTAAATTATAATCCATACATTCGATTTTCATGCCATCTGAACATTAAACATTTACAGTATGTGCTATTTGTACCTTGAACTGTATCGTTTTCTTTTTCCATGCTGTCACCCCTGAAAAGTATATATTTTTGACGACTTCTTGATTTAATTTAATGTCCAGACCATCTGGGCGCACAGTGAACTGGAAGCCCACTGCCTGATGCGCCTCTGCCATTGCTATATGGCCCTGGTAGGGAATGAAAAGGTGGGACAGTAATCAGTCATTAAAATGGAAACAGATTGCTTTCATGTTTAAATAATAACATTTGATCTTGCATAACAATATCTCATATGTAACCTAGCTTTCTCAGTAGGCTATCTTAACCAAACCTCCAGTGAGTATACATACTGTAGTTCATGTCTCCTAACTTTCATTTTGTCAACAAGGTCAAGGTTGCTTCTAATGACTGTTTAGTGCAAACAATAGTTGAAACCGGTCACCTGCTACAGTTTTTATGTGCTTGCATTATTAGTAAAACAATACTTGACAATATGTGACACTGTGTTAATACTGTGATCTGGGTGAAAAGTCAAGCATGGATTTTTTCCCCCCATGTCATATGACCACATGGTCACTATGTGGGACAGAGGTCAGATACCAGATATAGCGGTGCACCAGTTAAACATGTGCCCTGACCCGGGATGGGCACATAAACAGTCCAGCCTACATATTTATGTGAAACTCACATAAAGATGTGTACCAGCACATATTCAGTGCATTCCATTGCTGAAAAATAATCTAACATAAAGCTTGTGTGTTTTTTAACCATTGGATAAAATAATAAACTTGCAGTTGCAAATAGAGACTGACCACACAACAACTACTGGTAAGCCAAATAAAAAGTTACTGAGAAGCTATACACTATAAATTAATCATGTTATGTCATATGCCTACCTTTTGGCTGGATTGAATAGAATCACCTTTGGCAGATGAATGCTACTTTCTATAAGCTTGTATGCTGGTTGGTGCCCGTGTCCTTGAAGTGAAGATTTATGCAGGTACTGAGCTCAACGTTGTTCGTTTTGCATATACAACTCCCCCCCCCCCCCCGTCCCCATCCCCTCTCATACTCACCCCCTGCTTCCCCCACCAAAGGTACACGTCTGTGTAACCAGATACCAACCATAGTTAGCATAGCATGGAACTACATATTGACGTTATGGCTATGACATTAAACATCAGCTGAGCCTTTCATTCAGTTCAATCCATAGTCATAACAACGCTTGTCCATAGAAAATGTAAAGATTTGTTACAGCAATGTGTTACTCTAGGCCTGAGGTTTCAAATAGTTCTCTATTAATACCATTGAATGTCTATGAATAGTAGACGCACAGTGCATAGCAATAATGCTATAATATACTGTAGTTACTATAGTGGTCAGACACATCCACCAAAGGATTGTGCTAATTATTCATTTAACTGGTTGCAGTACCCTGGACTGCAACTAGGGCTGAAATAATAATAATGCAAAATAAAAATACTGTACAAATATATAATAAATTAAGCCTTTCTAGCTATATATTTGGGAAATTAAATTAAATGTTTAATATACACTTTAGAAACTATATCAAGCCACATACTGCCTGTGGATCAAGTGGTAGGCCTACAGCTCGTATCTTTGACGCAAATAGGACATTGTAGTAGAAAGGGGAGAAACATATTACATTATCATATCTCAGTTTATTGATATATCCTGGAACAACGTTCTTAAAGTCTCTATTATTCAGGCTACAAGCAGTACAAATGTAGTGTAAACTAGTGTAAGATGTGTTGGTCAAGTTAGATTTACTAATGAAGTAATCTTCCATCATGTGAGTCACAACATAGGCCTAAATGTCAACAGGCGGTGCCAAAGAAAATCTTGGACGGATCCTTTAGTCTACTAGACTGGTCACATGGTACAGTGTGTTCTTGCATGGAAAGAAATTAAAAAAAGAAATAAAAAAAAAGAAATATCCATAATAATGAAATATCAAAAGTGCAGGTGAAATACAGCCTCGTAACAGGTAGCAATAGGAAGAGGAGGAAGAACACTAAAAGAGAGGGTTTGGAGGTCCAGTTTTATAACTCTGTTCAGTTCTATGCTCGGCATGATGACCTGGTTACTTAAAATTGCTCCCTGCCCAGCAAATGACATCTTCTCCGCCACGTGTACCTGCGGAGGAATACAAAAAATGGTCCAGAATCAGCCATTTTCCGACTGACTTCTAGAGACATCCACTATTGACGGTTTAGAGTTCATCATCTATATTCTATTCCCACCTGTCCCCATTGCCGGGACTGCACACAGAAAGACGTGACCACATTCTCGGAATTGTTTCCGCCAATCACAAACAGCCTGTCAGTGGCACCTAGGAAGTAAAGCATGGGAAGCTCTATATCCGCTCTGGTCAGGGTGGGGAGCAGCTCAGACCAGGTGTCTAGAGGAAAGAGAATGTGATGTTGTCGTCATACCAATTGTAAACTGATGGGACGTACACGTTACATCTCGCTTTACAGGCTGATGGAATGTCTGTGTTGCATTTGGTCATGTGATAATCTTTTTATTCATGTTTGCATTTAAATGCATTGTGATGCAATGCTTCTTATTTGATGTATTCATCTGCTACACAGGCTGAGAAATGTGTATCAGTAAAATAGCAAATTATTTCAATAAACCTTCAGGATTTAGGCAGTAATTTTTGCCGTGAACCCTTAGTCCTTAATGGGTTAAGGTACCAAAAAGAGTTACCCCAAAGGGCAAAGAAGGTGGCACACAATTACTCCAAACCATCAGAGCTCCATGTTCCATGCTCTGACGGAGGCCACTAGGCCGAAACGTTAGCATGTCATGTGGCTAAAATACGTTGCCAGAGCTTGATTGACTGTTTGGAATAAAAGTGTGCTACCTTGTTTGTCCTTTGGGGTAACTATTTTTAGTACTGCTCTGTTGGGTTTAGCACCAAAAAAGAAGGGAAAGTGCATCCTTTATAGACCTATTTGCAACGTACACTTTTTTACATTCAGAACCCTAAATTTACCAGCTCAAAGAAATTTGTGAAATTCAAGACACTGTTCAAGACACTTAACACTCTGTGTTCAGAGCAGTGTTGGGCAGTTACTCAGGGAATTGTAATAAGGTACTAGTTACTTATTACTCCTTCAAAAGGTAATAGCATTACTTTACTTATTACTGGGTATTACAAGTAATTAGTTACGTTACTAGCTACATTACTATATTACATACTCTGTCTCGCCCCTTCTGAAAAAGGACAACCTGTGTAGCCAGATCATTTTGTAATTGAATCCTTTTTATTGGAACAATAATTAACCTTAAGAGTCAACAATCAGCCACAGTGAAAACATTGCAGCCTCTCAAACCAGATGATTGACAGGTTGCTAGGACCAGAAATCTCGTTCTTGTAACACAGTAACTATTAGTTAATTTTGGTATTAGATTAGATTAGCAATTGTAATAGTATTACTGTTTAGGAAATAGTAATTAGTTACACTAGGGACTGAAAAAAGTAATAACATTACAGTAACTAGTTACTATTATTAACAAGTTACTGCCCAACACTGGTTCAAAATGTGCAAATTATTATACATTGTGTTTTGTAATAGTTAAATTACGAAGAAACTGAGAATATTCTCTTAAAGATCTTTTTCAACAACAATCAAAGCTGACTCTTGACAGAATAGCAGTGCAATGCTGTTCTGCTGTACCATGCCTAGTGTCATACTGAAGCACCAGTTTCTCCCCAGTCCTCTGGATGTTGCCCAGAACATACAGGCAGTGTTCAAGGCTAGCAGTCAGTGGCACGTCATGAGAAAGAGACATGGTGAACTGGAAATCGTTGAGAGGCAGTGAGGACACAAACCTAAAAATAAGTTATCATTTTATTTGTATTATTTTAGTCATCAAATTCCTTTACAGTACGTACATATAAACATACGCACACATATCTGTAACTTCTACCTCTAATGGGACATTTGAAAATGCTTGTAACGGAAGACAGGATTGATTGACAGGCGTGAAACAAACCTCCACGTGTCTTCCCAGGGGTCATAGGATTCTACAGCTGTGTAGATGGCCGTGCGGGCATCAGGAGACACCAGAGAGTCCAAGTACCATCCTCCCACGGCATAAACACAGCCTTGGCAAGCCACTGCACTGAAGTGACGTCTGTGCTATGGGCAACAGAGAGATATGATATTTTACCTGTCTAATCTGTGATGTTGGCATGCCAAGGTTTGCTTTGTGAGACAATTACAGCTCACCTTGATCAGAGGAGCAGTCACAATCCATGTGTGGGTCAACGGATTGTACCTAAACGAAGCCATTTTGAACTGCCAGCTTTTTTTTAGACGCTGCCTATAACCTCCTATGATGTACAAATAGTTATATAGGACCACCGTGGTGAAACACCACTTATCAGCCATAAAAGGGAGCTCTGCATATGGGTGCCACTCTCCACTGTCCCCTGACACCTGCAGGACGAAGAGATGTCTTGCAGATTGTGTCTCTGGATCATTCCAACCGGTCAGGTTCTCCTTCCTAAGGCTACAAAGATGTTGTTCCCGTGTCATCCTCATACGGACAAGCTCCTCCCTCTCCTCATTAGTCAAATACCTGAAGAATGAACCGATCTTAAGAACACGCTAACATGTGTGCTGATACAACAAACACACTCTTTGTCTGTTTTCTGAAGGGCTGACAAGCCAGACTTCCCCTGGTTTTCTGGATTTCTGGATTGTATGCCATCATCGCCTCATCTCATAACAATTTTTTTTAGGGCATGATAAAATAAAGTCCACCACCAACTAAAATGAAATGCTCAGCTCGAAGGGAGAAATGTCTGTCTTAAAAGATAGTGGGGAGACCTATTATACGAGGCAGTTAACAAAGCACACAACGTTACAACATGATGACTTGGTCCTCTTCTGTTGTTCCCGGGCCTGCAATGTTGGTTTTGTTATGTTTATGTTACACATACTGTATACCTGGTGGTGAGGTGGGACAACTCCAGCATGTTTCTGCTTAGGTAGTTGAACACTGTGGTCTTCAGCTCAGCACAGCATATGTCCTGAGACAGCATCAGGTAGGACAAACAGTTGTCTGAGCTGAGCTCATCTGCAAGGGCTGAGAGGCACTTGGACAGGAAGACTTCAGCCACAAGGTAGCTACCAGCCTCCAGTAAAGAATAATAGAAAAAATACAGGGAAGCAAGAGGTTTCTGGCAAATTGAGATTGCATTGAGTCTTATACTAAACTAATACAATAGTGTGCATTTATGTATAGTGTGATTTGAGATCAGTGCACAGCTGCCCACCTGTATGTGCACACCTAGTTCATCCCGGGGAACCTCAAATCGGTTATGGAAGAAAAACTCAAGGAGATTGTAGAAGACCGAGGATGGAAAGTGGTCCAAGTAGACCAGACTATCTGAGGTCTCTCTCATTCTAGACTGGGACAAGGCCCGGAAGTACTCACTGCAGTCTGAAAGCCTACTGAGATCTACCTAAAGCATTCATTCATTAAGTATTAAAAATTGTTATGTTACGGTCCAAACCAAATTAAAGCAATTCACACTAACAAATTTTTTGAGATTTTTGTGTATTCCTACTTACATGGAATGCATGTGTGTCAGTTTGTATTGTGACCACGGTCCCATTTTCCTCTGCAAGCTGGTATATGCGAAGAGCTGTGTCAGTTTTCCAGTCCGAGGATGACATCGATTTGCATGCTGGCTCCCTAACACATGACGATGCCAGCCACGTTTTGGCTACTAAAAGTGCTCCCCAAAGTATCTTAAAAACATAATTCCCCCATGAACCTATCCACAGTAACAGCATAAATATAAAGTGATTTAAATTATTCATCTGACCTAGTAGCAAATGTCACTTACAATCAAAAATTAGGCACAATTCAGTTCGTATAGAGTTTAACTTAATAAATTATAAGTAAATAGTTAACTTAAAGCTTGTATCCTCTCTGCCAGACACATATCAGCATATACATTCAGTATGTACAGTTAGGCTACAATGTATACCCTGAATGCTCTAAAACCCTAAACATTCAAATAAAGTACAGCTTTGTTCTGAAACAAACCGAGTTGGTTTTGACGCCTCTGTCTTGCACAGGGTGTTGTTGACATTATAGGCAACACTTCATAGTTCATTTTCAGTGTTCTATATTTGGCTCGTGAGCGTATGATAGGACAGTCAGCCCTCTGGGTTGAAATGTTACACTTCTACCGTCATCCTTGCACATTTAAAGACACACAAGAAACACTTGCATATGAATACAATGCATAATTGTAACACATTAACATTCTACTGTATCAATTAAGAAACAATCTGTGAAAATCTATGAAAAATAATGAAGTCTTCAATGGCAACTTAGTACAAAGTTAATATATTCATGTATAATACAAACTATGTGCAAATAAACAAGGACAATGGAACTTAAACATTAAGCTTAAACAGAACAATTACAATGTAATGAACCTACATTACTAAATAGGCCCCTTTAAAAGAGTAAAGCTTATTCTGTTGTTTTTGCATTGAACACAACAGAGTTTGATATCATAAGATATACCTGTAACTATACAGACAGATCCAAATTGCAGCATTTGTTGCCATGGCATCTTGAACTTAGCACCTTTTGTATAAGACCACACACATTTTAGGTGAGCAAAATGTCCTGTTATCTCTCAACACTCTCCTGTCTAATAATAAATAAAACAAAGAGTAAAATCAAGAGTACATGCGTAACTATTTATTGTTTAACCAATCAGAACACACCAGAGGTAACCAGATGTACCACGTAAAAGCTATGTGGCACTCTGATACAAAACGTTGCTTAACACATCTTGATGAAAATAACGAGAAAGAAAATATTGAAATGCAGATGTAATTTCAGGTATATCTTGATGTACAAACTATTGTTTTCTGTGCATTGCAATAAGTAATTAACCATGCGGTTCTATTACAGTAACTACAGCTGAGCCTCAGATCTGCATCTACATCATCTGTAATTGATACACAATTTGCAAAGTAGATTCTATAAATTTATTTTGAATTAGTTGTTAATGGCAGTGCATTGGGTCTAGACATAAATAACAAAACAAAAAATAATAATATAAAAATAAAACAAAAGGAAAAATAGTGTAAAGCAAATTATCGAGAAACTGTCAACCCATTGATCATATTGTTTGCAGCACGAATCTGGATCTAACCCTACATAGTATACATGCAAGATTTTGTTTAGCTATGCACACGTCACACATAACAATTTCAATGATCACAAAAATAAAGTTGAGACAACTGGCTTAATAATAATATGTTATTATTGTCAAATAAATTAAAGAACAAAAGGCTCTGCCTTAAGATAAATTAAAGAGAAAATCAACACAAAACAACGTTCATCATGTTCATAATTAAAAGTATTAACAGGCTGGGAATTACCAAATGTCATAATCTTCAACATTCAATATTGCTATTTGCTAATACTAGTGTCCTAATGGTCAAACTTAGTTTTGTTAAGCACTACAATGTACAGTATATATAAACAGCAAATTAATACAGCTTTCTGAGGGTTACTTTTCATCAACATGTTATTGCAAAGCATACAAATGCACTTCAAGTAAAATGGACACAATATGTTACGGACATACAGATTATAATTTTAGCATGAGCCATATGCAGTAATGTAACAAAACAAAATGTATATTTTTGTTAAAAGAAGCTGTAGGTAGGATTTTAGAGTTATACATTTTGTTATTTGTTAGATATGTCAGACATCAGTCAGATATCAGTGAGTGAAATGCTCCGAGAACATATTCTCTGGTTAATAGTCCCTGCCTCTGTATAAGTCCTTCTACATTTGGCAAGATACTTATCATTTCTGACCAATCAGGGTCTATTTTTCCTGATTGGTCCAACAAATCTACCTTACCTGTTCATCGTATGAATCCACACACATGTAGAGATGGCACCGATACGATACTGAGATCAGAAATCGGTCCGATACTGACTTAAATAGCTGGTTTGCGGTAACAATTTTAATCGATCTATGGGGCTGATCCAATTAAATTAATTTACACGCGTAGGTCTACTGTCAAGCATCAGCCATGTCTAACCTACCCAGGCCACACTATCAGCAGCAGGTTTATAAAATGCATCCAAGTCCCAAAATAGAGATTGGCTGTCATTTACGTTGCAATTTCACTTAAACCAACCCACTCAAACTAATGCATGCATCAATGACAACATTGTAATATTTGATTCCTTATAGTGATATAATGTAACATGATATATGTTACATTATGTTTTAGAGTTAGCAAAGACATTATTCCCAGTCTCTTCCTCAGTCACAGTGAGGAGTGCAGGTATCTGTATCGGTATCAGGATTGAAAAATTGAATCGTGCCATCCCTACACATATGAACACACAGTTATAACAAGTGTTTAAATGGGCTTAGCCATGGCAATTCATTATTTTTTAGAAAGCTCTCATTTTACCTCTCAAATCATCAATTCTGCAGCGTGGTAATAATAAAAATAAGTAACTTGGTAGTAATGGAATAAGACATTTGTTAAACCAGCCAGGTAAATGGGAACTCTAACTTAATAAATGTACAGCATATTTCCAAATACTGTAGTTACTGCACTGACATTGTGTAGTGCTGAGAGTAATAGCTCTCAGCTCAATCCTCTCTTAGATTATAGACTGGAAACACTGTTCGCATTACTGTTTGCACAACCACCCTAAGGGTGGATCAATCAGCGTCCTTGGAGGTGTGATGACGTCAAGCGTTTGTTAAGAAATGGTGGGAGAGCTAGATGATACAATACAAACAGTTGTAGTAATGCCGATTGTCCAGTAGTTTCAAAAATAATCAGAGGACAACACCCAGCCAGGTAGGAGGCAACGACTACGAACCCTTCTCAATGGAGCGAGTCCAGACCCTATGTGGGGTCTGGTTACACCAGGCTACTGACATTGTGTCATGTAAGTGAGCAAAATAAACTAATCTGAAAATATTTCTGTTGCCAGAGGATTGCCTATAGTCTTATGTTTGAACATTTATTTAAAAGTTGAGTTACTAGCAGGACTGGAGAGCATTGGCTACCTCTATGAATTCTTCTACAATGCTTTAAGTTGTTGTTTTCTTTCTGGTTTGGGTTAAACAGGAATATCTGAAGTATGAGATAAGGAATTTAGGAGAAAAGCTTTTTTTGTTTGAAGTAGGCATCAAATCGACACTGGGCATAGTCCTGAAAGAGAAACACTAGGTTTTACAAACAAAAGAAGGCATGTGAATGAACATCAAGGAAATGAACAGAATAGAAAACAATTACCATATATCCAAACTCGATCTTCGAAATTTTGGCTTGAATGATGGACCACAAACCCCACAGGAAGTGAGATGCTAATGCATACCTAATATATATAGAATTTAGACATGCTGATTAATATTTATATTTATATATATATATATATATATATATATATATATATACACCCACACACACACACAATAAAATAAAAATCGCA
>JAODOY010043187.1:0-19902 GCA_025399855.1 Forbesichthys papilliferus | reverse complement strand
ACATTTTATGACCAATTCATGCAAAACTCCACGTAATCCCAAGGGGTTCACATACTTTTTCTTGCAACTGTATACATGCCAGCTTTGCAGGTCACGCATTTGGCTTCACACGGATCCGAAGACAGAGACGTCAACTCGTAAATGTTGTGTGTAATTAATGTTAAAAAATGTTGTGCCAACGCTCGAGATGTGAAGGCGACACATTATGTCCCAATATCATCTGAATACAAGCCAGCTAATGTTAGTGCAGCCATGGCAAACCATCCAAGATGTCAGCTGTTGAAAATTAGGCCTACCGAGCTTCATAAAGCTGGTAATGAAATGGCATAGTCGTTTTGTTATTTTTCGTTATACTGTTGTCTAGTAAAAGTTGGGATGCAGAGCCTAAATTAGCTACCCGGAAAAAAACAAACTATGCCGGTATCTGCAATCGACACCCTAATGTCCAGAGCTTACTTGCGCCTCCAGTTGATTTCTTGTATTTACCTATAAAGAATAGATTATCGTTTTCCCATTTCTGATTTCGCCTTAAAAATAAAGAACTCACCTATCTTTAAATGAAACGATTACAAAAGTGCAGCTATGCTGATTGGGCTATGTAGGGCAGTATTAATAAACCTTGATTACTTTCTCTATCAACATGCCTCCAGCCAGCGCTGGAGAAGTAGCCTGGCTAACGTAGCCTACAGTAGCAGAACCTAGAGCCTATCAGTAGCCTACTGGACCGTTGTTTTGTGATATGCACAAAGCATATCACAAGTAAGTTGTGCCGCAGTTCTTCTAAATGAGAGCAGTTTCTGCCTGCCTGTGAGTACTGTGCAATCAGTCGACCCTCTGGCCAAAGCAGTGACTAGCGCGGCAGCCAGGATTACGTAGATATGTGTCCATGCTATTCAAATAATTCACTCACCGTAGCTCACTTTAAGTGAAAGCGGCGTGTTCTTCTGTATGGGTTAAGGTTTCTTTTTGTATGCAAACCCCCCCTCCCCCAACTTACATGAACTCAGGCCCATGTTAGAACAGTCTTTACAATAACCTACAAGAAGCAGTTTGAGTGATTATAATCCTGTCTTTTGGAGAGTGCCAAGGCACATTAATTCCAGTTTTGCGTCTAATTTAAAACCTGCATGTATTAAATCTACTTCGTATTATAGCCATGGCACATGGGGTAGACTGGCACATGGGAAAGGCTGTCTTTAGCTAGAGAGAATGTCATGAACGATCTCCCATTGTAATTTCACGGCTCCTAACAAGTCCTAGCTTATTTTTAACGTCCTGCTGACATAATGAAATGTTTAAAAGTGCTCTTCTCTCTGCAGTGCCAGACTTGCAGCAGTTTCAGGGCCTGGTGAGCAGGTTGCGTCTAAGGACGACTCCAAACGGGACAGCATCACAGGTGAGTAATGGCACAATGTCCATGACACATGGACATCTTCTAAAAAATAAATGTTTGCGTCTTTCCATTGCCTCTGAAATGCTTGTTTTCCGCTACTGCACAGATCACATTGACACCGAGGGAGACACAAAAACCAAAAAACACAAGAGGCATGCTGCCAAGAAGAAGAAAAAGAAGAAAAAGCGAGATGACAAGCAAGACAAGAAGTCCCCTTCTCGCTCCCTTTCTGAGAGCAGCTCGGCTTCCGGGTCGGAGTCTGAAGCAGAAGGAGGGAAGGCTGGGGATGGCAAGTATTCCCCAGCAACAGCGCCTGACCTGCAAGAACCACTGTCCAAATTGGGCTCCAAGGGTAAACGAGCAGATGAGAAGATAGCTCCTGTCCTCGCTCACAAGCCTGAGCCGCTGGCTGTGAAGGTTGAAGAGATGCCGGATAATGACACTTCTTCAACCGGGGGGAAGAACAGTAACACCAACGGCACAGCGAAGGGTGAAAGGTCGCCCTCTGCTGACCAGGATGACAAACTTCATGCAGCAGTGGGTAAAGGTAAAACAGACGACGACCACGGAGATGGTAGTTTTAGCCATTCCCAGGAGCTCCCTGACATCATCCCCAAACAGGATGGAACCACACCAAGAGACGAGCCCAACCTTAAAGATCAAGCCACACACAGGAAAAAGGTGAAGGAGCAGGACTCGCCCAAGTCCAGATCCCCCTCCCCTTCAAGAAGTCCTGCTATCAAGAAGACCGACTCAAGTCGCTCTCCCACACCAAGTCCCAGCAGGTGTCCACCCGATCAAATTGCCAAGGCGGCCAAACAGAGGTCAAGAACTCGCTCCAGGTCTGTCTCCAAAGAAAAGCGCTCTCAATCGCCTCAGAGAAGCAGGCCGCTGTCTCGCTCTCAGTCCCGCTCTCCATCACCCAAGTCCGACAGGAAGTCTCCCTCCCTGTCAAAGTCCCCCAAAAGACCTGTCTACAAGTCCCGGACCCCAAAACGAGACCGCAAGCTGTCGAGGTCCACTTCTCGCTCCCTCTCTCCTGTAAAGAGAACCAAATCCCCCAAGAGGCGAAAATCGACAACTATATCTCCCAAACGAAGAAGGAACTCCCCATCGGTGTCCCCAAAGCGTCGTCGCTCCCCATCTCTTAAGAGGAAACTGTCCCCAAAACGCAGCGGCCGCAGGTCCCCCTCTCGTTCTCCACGGAGAGGCCGGAGATCAACGTCGCGGCCTCGAGCCGCCGGCAGACGCTCCAGGACGCGCTCACCGAGACGGAGCGGAGCTGCCGCCAGGCGCTCGCGCTCTCGCTCGGCTGCCAGGGCCCGTCGTTCCCGCTCCCGGCGGGCCATGCGACGTTCATGGACGCGCTCACCGCCCAAGCGCGGTGGCCGGCGCTCCAGGACCCGCTCTCTGTCCCGCCGCCGCCGCTCCCCTCCCCCTAGGTCCCGACGTTCCCGCTCGCGGTCTACCCGGAGGGCGCGGCGGACCCGCTCGCGCTCCATCGTCACCCTGAGGCGTAACCGCCGCTCCCGCACCAGGAGTCCTCGCAAGAGGACCAAGTCCAGAACTCCCCCGTCCCGCCGGCGATCCAAGTCCAGGTCTCCGGTCAGACGCCGCTCCCGCTCTCCAGGCAGAAGGGTTCGCTCCCCGCCCAGGTCCAGTAAACGATCCAAGTCTCGCTCTCTGCCTCGGCGATACAAATCCAAATCCCACTCGCCACCTACAAGGAGGAGGTCTAAATCCCCCAGGAAAACTGTCAGGCGGTCAAAGTCCAAATCCAAATCCCCCGTTGCCAACAGGTCCAGGTCCAAGTCCAGTGACGTGGCATCCGACAGCGTCTCCCCAACTCGTTCCACATCCTCCTCTCCCGTTAAAGATGTAAAGCCTCCCTCTTTGTCCAAGGCAGACAAAGCCAGCCCCGATCGGGAGGCCAGCCCCGAAAGGGCGGCCAGCCCAGATCGGGAGGCCAGCCCCGAGAGGGCGGCCAGCCCAGATCGGGAGGCCAGCCCCGAGAGGGCGGCCAGCCCCGAGAGGGCGGCCAGCCCAGATCGGGAGGCCAGCCCCGAGAGGGCGGCCAGCCCAGATTGGGAGGCCAGCCCCGAGAGGGCGGCCAGTCCAGATCGTGAGGCCAGTCCAGATCGTGAGGCCAGCCCAGATCGTGAGGCCAGTCCAGGGCGGGAAGTCAGTCCCGATCAGCCGGCAGACTCAGAGCAGGTGGCCAGCCCAGAGCAGACGGCCATCGACAAGGCAGCCGAGGAGGATGGGGAAGCGGCATCTGCTGCAGCAGCAGGTATGAGATGTCGTATGGTTCACTGAAATGTTGTGATACACCAGGGAATGTCTTTCCCAAAAGAATTTTGTATGCACTGCTTGGGAAAACAGCTAGTTCAAATGTCGTGAGGTCTTGTTTTGTTAGATCTCATTACAGAAGCCTCCGATTTTTTTTTGCAGGGAATTTTTATGCAGCCATATGTACACATGTAATACTTAGGCAGTATTATTTTCTTTTCTAAGAGGGATTACTTTGAAATTAAGATATACATTTTAGATTATATTGTTGCAGGTTTTCTGGTGGTTCTACACACTCATAATGCTGCTATATAAATACACAGCAACTTTTAACATGGCCAGTTTTCATAGGCCTAAATGAAGCTACGCTGAAGCAGCACACATATACGCAGCACTGACTTCAGGTGCACGTACCCAGTAACATCTCATCTACCTCTGTATGCTGTGACTGTAGCTGCCTAGTTCTCAGTGTAGACGTGAAATATGTCTTGTGATGTAGGACGTCTTGAGGCCAACATTTGGATTCTCACTGGAAAGAATAAGCTGCGTGGCTTACTTTGATCAATCTGTTAAATTGAAGCTGCCTTGTAAAGTCTAATACAGGTACATTTCATCAGTGCAAATAAAACATGTCTGCATATAAATGACCTAGAACGGTCAAATAAAAAGTGATGGCTGTACAATGTCAGGCTGTAAAATAATAAAGTATGGTCTATGCCATGACTTTACTTTCCCCTAGTGGCTATTGTCATCAATATTTCTGTCAGTAATATCCTGCTACTGGTGTGTATTTGACATATTGCTGGTGTCTCATCAAAGTCGTCCTTGCACCCCGCAGGCCCGTGGAAGCCCTTGCCTCTAGCCAATGTTCCCAGTCCCCAGGCTGCAGCCACCAAGCCAGAGGTGAAGCAGCAGGAAGCTCCGGGCAGCCCGGCCAGCTCGTCTGGCTCCGCCTCCAGGTCGGGCTCCCCTGAGCACATGACTGGCCAGGACGCGTCGGACGATTCCGCCGCCTCCGACATAGAGGAAGAGGACTTGGCCTCCCCCGTGAAGGCACTGACCCGTCAGCGAAGTTCCTCCGGCTCCGCCTCCCCGGCGCCGGTGAAGAAACAGCTGTCAAAGTCTCGCTCGCCTGTCGCCCGCAGGAAGCTGTCCCGCTCCACGTCGTCTCCAAGACGATCCACATCTAAGTCGGCAACAAAAAAGAAGTCCAGGTTTGTCACCGCAAAAACAGCTTCTAATTTGTTATATTTAAGGCATTGAGCCAGCATGGATAGTCAACAAATGGAAGAGACGGGAAAGTTACAGCAAGTTAATAAAATTATATTATTTTGGGTGGGTTAAAATTAAGGTTGGGTACCATTCATATTTGAATCGGTTTCAAAAATGACTTTAGTTGTAGCCTACAGGGTTAAATCTGAAACAGGACGTTTTAAATATTGCTGCTGTTAACAATGGTTTACTCCGTTTTATCCAATTTATGTTCAACACTAGAGACTGTGTGTGGGTGACCTCATTTTTGCTACCGATTGCTTCGACAGCTGTTTATCTCACTGCTCCAGACTCAACTGCAAACTGTCCAGTGTTATAAACTGTTGCCCGACAGTTTTGACCATGGTTTTTGTCATTAGCTGGAAGTGGCTGCAAATTTAACAGAGGCTCCATGCAGTAAAAATCCCTCATAAATGACAATGACAACGTTACATTCTAAAAGGGAAACTATCTCTTGTAAGACTAGACTACGACACAGCCAACAGAGAGATCTATATATAAGACATATATAAGACTAGAGTAGACTACCTTTTTTTATCGACACGCCTGCAGCCAGCTTTGGATAATTTTAACCCTACATGAGCAATGAAACAAAGTACGGGGGGGGAGTGTTAAATTGGAACTGTTTGGGCTCGCCGTTGCAGTAATTGTTAAACATTAAACACGCTGCAGCTTGTGCTGGGATGATGTGATCTCACTCGCTTCTGTTTTTCTCTATTCTTGCACTCTCAAGTACCGAAATATGGTACCGACTGATTTGAACTCAATCGGTACCCGGTACCGATGTAATTCGGTTGATACTAGAGGTAAAGAGTTCTGTACCCAACGATATTGTGAAGCAAAGCATAGCTTTGTTGTTGTAAGCTGTGTTTTCCACTTTATGTACCTATTTACATGATTGTAACATAAAACAGTGGGCGGAAAAAAATTTCAGCAGGCACAGAGCGGTAAGATGGCAAAATGCGAGGAGATATTTGGTGAATCTGACAATTGTTTTTATTAGCTTACATATAGCTTTAGCTCATGACTTGTTTCCTTCTTGCCTCAGGTCCAAGTCCCCAGTGAAGAAGCGCACCTCTGCATCTCCGCTGGAGAGGAAGAAGCGGCGGACCAAGTCCCGAAGCCCTGCCCGTCGTCGACGCTCGCGCTCCGCCGCACGCCGCAAGCGCTCGCGCTCCAAGTCTCGCGCACGCGCCCGTCGCTCCAAGTCCCGCTCCCCAGCTCGCAAGAGGCGCTCCCGCTCCCCTGCGGCGCGCGCACGCAAGAGGTCCAAGACGCCAGAGAGGAGCAAGCGATCCAAGAGCCGCTCTGCAGGCAGGCGGAAGAGGTCCAGATCTGGGGAGCGGAACAAGCGCTCCCGGTCCCGCTCAGTGGAGCGCAGGCGCAGGTCCAGGTCCAGAGGTCGAGGCAGGCGGCCCATGTTCCGGAGCCGATCGTTCGACCGCCGTGACCGCTGGAAGAGGGAGCCCAGCCACTCCCCTGTCCTCATCCTCCGCAAGCAGCGCCGCTCTGGCTCCAGGACACGCCGTAGTGCTAGCAAGACCCCACCGAGGCTCACAGAGCTGGGTAATGTTAGACCCTTAGCATCTACTGTGTGTGTGTGTGTGTTTGTTACAGCTCAGCATCAGGTGACATATTTTACAATAGGTTTTAATTTGAAAGTAGGCCTGCTTGATTTTGGAAAAAAACATTTATTTTAACAATTATTTTCGTGAATATTGAGATCCCAATTATTTAACACGATTACTTATTGATTGTGAAGATGTTGCAGTTAATGCAAACACAAAAAACACTTTGTACCTTTTTCCTTTGTTTCACTTTTACCCTGGGAAGGGCGAAAGTGTAGACTGATTCTCACAGCGAAAAATCTGTTTAATTTTGCTGTGAGAATCAGTCTGGAAAGCCTCGGAATCATTTTGAATGTGTCTGAGTAGCAACTGAACTTATTTAATCATCGTGTTTATAGCTATACAGGCGTGGTTTAGGTGTGCCGACCCTGGTGTTGACAGCGAAAACGACCAGATGGTTCATCCAATCAACTGCAAAGTATTATTTTGAACGTACAGCCATTCACAAACGGTTTCAATGTATGGCTCCCCAGATGGATTTGTGACAATAATTTCTCTTCCATGTCAGGTTAGCAAAAGTGCGCATGCTACTCAGAACAAAAAGTTTACTTGCAAATCGTGCAAAAAAAAAAAAAAAAATTGTTAGGAGCCAAAATTGGAACCGCGATTAAAATTCAATGAATTGCAAAGCCCTATTTGGAGGGATAAATGAATCAAACAGTGCTCATCATTGGCTTTACCAACACTTTGAAGAATACCTTCGGCCAGGGGATGATGTACTGTACACCAGTTAGAAAGGCAGCAAATGTACTACAATATTTCCACAAGTGGGCCACCGTTTGCATATACTTTAGTGTGCCACGTTGACGCCACCTCTTGTACCTCCTTGGTCCCAGTGCTGATCACCTTCTTGCTCCCTCTCTCCCCAGACAAGGACCAGCTGCTGGAGATAGCCAAGGCCAACGCCGCCGCCATGTGCGCAAAGGCCGGCATGCCGATTCCCGAGAGCCTCCGCCCCAAGGCCATCCTGCAGCTGCCCCTGCCCACGCCATCCCCCACCCCGCTCTCCCTGCCACTGCCCCTGCCCATGGGCATGGGCATGGGCATGGGCATGCCCAACATGGGGGGGATGGGCATGCCCAACATGTCGAACATGACCATGAGCGCCGCCATGGCCAGCATGACGGCGGCCACCATGACGGCGGCCCTGACCAACATGGGCGCGCTGGCGTCTATGCCCCCGCTGGCCCCGCTGCCCACCATCACCAACAAGCCCCCCCCATGTCTCGCGCCCCCGACCCCGACGCTCAACCTGGACCACATCGAGGAGGTGAAGCGCAAGGTGACGCAGCAGGCCAACATACACACCATCAAGGAGCTTACAGAGGTGGGAATAATGCTGCTCACTGTGTGCGTGCGCGCATGGCTTTTCCGAGAGGCTCTGCCCATGTGTCGCACAGTCACTCATTTGTGCTCTCTGCGTGTGTGTGTCTTCAGAAGTGTAAGATGATCGCCAATAGCAAGGAGGAGATGGCGGTCGCTAAACCCCACGTCTCCGACGACGAGAGCTAGGACTTCACCAACCTCACGGTAAAGGCTATGTGGCGTGATAGCCAAATAATGCTCCCGTCCAGTAAGACACCTGGTCAAGTCAAGGAAGGTACACGAATCGTAGCTGTTGTACTCGTGTAACCATTCCGAGAACGTACATCCTCCAGTTTAAAATACTGAGGAATAGTTCACGTTCTAGCTATGCCATCGGAAGTACTATTCCTTCTTCATATTTTGGTTAATCATGCTCCCCAGACATGCGTTTGTTTTTATAATGCAACAAATTTAAAAGCATATTATACATTTAAAAGTTAAAGGATTTGTCAGACGTCAAGGCCAGGTTTTTTTTTGTCTTAAATTAATCTAATCACCTGCAATTGAATCGATCTTTTTAGTGTTTACTTTAAATTGCTCTTTATGTAACAGAATTATCCTAATAGAAACAAGATGTTTTTGTTGTGCTTTCCATTCCCACCTCTACAGCATTGTTCCCTACTGGAAGGAAGATTTTAAAATGCACGTGGCTGAAGGCGTTTTCAACAGTTCCCTCGGACAGCAAGGTTCCCAAATCACCAAGCAGAGCATCATAATTCTCATGGTTACACGCTGTCTACTGCTCCTCGTGTGTTAGTGAGAGGAGGAGGTAGTTGTGAATTGTGTGGCACTGAGAAACGGTCTACTTGTGTGAACTGCACTTACTGTTTGAAGTATAAATGCGTCTGCAAATGTGTACATATTGACTTCACACCAACTTCCTCCTCCCCTCCCTGTGTTTCTTTCTTTTACACTGCAAGTCACCATCTGTAAATGACGAAGAGAGAACAAGATAGTGGTAAAAGTGCTTTTATAAAACATGAGTTTCTCTAAATATGTTTTACCTGCCTATTTCTTTTTTTCTTAATGGATTTTTGCTGAGTGGCGACTGCAGCTCTATCCCACGTTTCTCACAGTATACGGTTCAGGAGCCAACAGGCTTTTGGTGTTTTCCGGCATTACAGGAGTAGTCATTGGTCCCGAAATAAGATGGTGTTTGAGCATACAGTACAGGGCACGATAATTTCATGTCTAACTTGGAATCTCAACATGAAACTTTGCTGTGATTTAAATATATATATATAGTGTCAACCTAAGCATGGTTTCTCTGAAAATGCACCATGATAATCTTTAAGATCTGTGTTTTTATTTTATTATTGTCCTTAAAGGTAAATTAAATCAGTTAATTATTTTTCATAGTAAATGCCACGTTGAGATGTTTGCTTATTTGGAAAAGGGGGTGGTGCCACAGCTTGTCTAAAATGTCACAATTTATAGTTTAACAGCTCAGTTTTAAATTGGGACATTTAGAATGTATTTCCTTTTCACCTGACTATAGTTTCTACTGCTTTCTTTTAATGAACAACTGCTTATTCAAACTAGTTGTCTCTTTGTTGAGTAAATGTGGAATGCAACTGTCAAACCCAATTAAACGCATTGTGGGCCACACTTGATATTATAATTAAATTCTTATCTACCATATGTCCTAAGTATATAATGGACTTTAAGAGAACGGGAGCTGCAATTCATGGACTGTTGTGTTGCCTTTTCTGCAATTCAATGCATGTATTACGTTTTGGACAATCAAGATACTGGTGCCCAGATAAGTCTGGGTATAACCAGCCCTGATTGTCTCATAATACAAATGTTGGCCAGTCCGTTGTGCTAGCGAGGCTAAAACATTACTCAAGATCTTAAAGTCTCAGGACAGCACTCGCATTAAAACAATAAAACTAATAATCCTGATTTGACCATATTTGGTAGAAACAATTGCTGGTGATGATAGTAATGAGGTGATTAAATTTCCTACAGCTGCGGAGTTCCTGTTTAGACTTTGTCCTATGGTACAGAGATGAACTTGGTGAATAAGTGAAGACGAGTTCCTTCCTCCAGAACATCTCGGAGGAGACCCCTTACAATGCTTTTTAAATAGCTCTCTGGGTGGAGTGGACCTGAGGGAACTTCAAGTGCATTCCCTAGTTTGGGGACTTGATTTATAACAGCCTTGCTGATGGGGATAAACTGGTGGGCTTCAGAAGAACTATGGGGGCCTTAATGGTTCTGCATTTTGACAACATAATTTTAGCTGCAGCACTAGGGTTGATGTGCGGGCATCTTTTTTTTTAAGGTAGTGGATTGAATCCCTATTACCTTTATTGCCGGTACGATGCAGAAAACTTGCGAAAATACCCACCTGCTGTTTTATAATCTTTGCCACTTCTTATTTTCTCTTCATCTTAATGTTGCTAATCTGACTGTCTATAGCATGAGCAGTTTTCAGAAGTAATTACCTCTGTCAATTAACTTGGAACAAATATGGTTTTGGTGTTTGTGGGGAAACCTTTTTTTTATTCTCTTTGGATTATTCTTTTTTGTTTGGCACGGGTATTTTTTTTTTTTTTACCAGGGTTTTTTTATTTTCCTGATCTACGATTTTTCTGTGTTGTCCTAGTCCGATCTCCCTCATGGTCAGAGCTGTTTTAACATCAGAAAGTAACTTGTCAAGGCTTTGTTGAACTTTAGTGATTCTGTACCTGTAGTGTTGTTAAATCTAAATTCTGGTGTAATCTTTAGCTATTTTAATGAGAAAATGAATACATTTTAGGTCAGTTGGGTATGACATGCTTGCTTTGTATATAAATATGTTGATCATTATTAAAAAATTAAAAAATAAACTTTTACACATGATTTTCCTCAGTATGTTATAGATAATTTAAATGAGAACCTGATATTTAATCTAGGCCTACTGCTTAGCCAGTAACAGTTCCTGACAAAGTGTATGTTGTATGGTGTGTGTGTATATGTGTGTGTGCATGCATGTGTGTGTGCATGTTTGTGTGTGTGTGTGTGTGTGTGTGCATGTTAGTGTGCATGCATGTGTGTGTGCATGCATGTGTGTGTGCATGTGAGTGTGTGTGTCAGCTGCTCTCACTGTGTCCGCAGGGTGAAGGCTGCGCTGGTGATGGAGGTAGGGAGGTTAAGGCCTTTGGTGATCTCCCGCCAGATCTTCTTGTTGATGACTTCCACCAAGCCGCCCTTCTCCGTCACCAGCTTGTAGAGCATGTAGAGGTCCAGCACCTGTTTGGCCATGATGGGGATCCGGTTCACCGGCGTCCCTGCAGGAGGCAAACACCGCCACCAGTCAATGCCTCCAGCTTCATTAGCTCCTCCCCCTGACACATCTGGAGCCGCCCAGATGTACGGCAGCTTCGTTAGCTCAGCTTAGCTCATTCCACCTGCATGGTCTCTGAGTCTCAATGGATACATCATCTTATGAAATGTATGAATCATTATTTCATATCAACGGTGCACACTGCAGATATAAGTGGGAAAACCTTGATGCAAATGACACGATATATCCAGTTATATCCTGCAAGGCGAACGGATTCTTAAAACAGAAAGAAACGACAGCTCTCTTTGATTTATCGTCTGTATCTTGGCACCATATCAGTAGAATAGAAGGTCCCAGATAATAATTTATACTTGCAAATGTAAGGTTATGGAGAGGAAAGGCAGAGCTCTTTGTTGTGCTTCCATGACCCTGAGATAATTAACCTGCATTTTGCTGATAGAGTTCCATTGTGCCCATCGGATTTACCATAATAGCAATCAATAGCTGTGGATATATAGTGCAAACTGCAGCACTGGGCCCATACTATGAGGGAGCTGAAGTATCTCTGAGGTGGTAAAAACACATAAATTAAGAGCAGTAATTACGCTTCATTCTGCCACGCTGGCGTGTGAGCAAACAGACACTATTAAAACAAAAGACTGACCTGCGCTTCTGTTCAGCCTTTATATTTACACCCGCAACACCTATGTGGTTTCGTCAAACTCCATCCCACAGTTTACAATGATCCCTACAGTGTGCATATATCTCCATGAGCACCGACCTCAATACAGAACTTGTGTGACGAAACGTGCACGATTCTCCCGGCACTCCTGTCTGTCTCACCCGGGTGTTAAGTGTACATCTATAAAACAATCATTTCAGGGCATGCATGCCGGAGGAAGCCAATGAGCCATAAATAACAAGAAAAGGCCCCAAATCCTTTTGTCTGGCCGAATGTGAAGTAAGAGGAGATTTATGTGCTTCCAATAGCAGCGCTGATGTATTTGTCTCTCTGATTCCCTGAAAAAGATACAAGGAATAAAAGAGTGTGGAAGGGGGATCTTTTGTCAGCACAGCCAATCAGATCAGCCCATACATCATTATGACAATAAGCAATGGTGGACAGAGTTTAAAAATCCACTTGGCACAGCCAACAGTGGCGCTGTAGTTAATGGCTGCAGGTCGTAATTGGGCCTGCGTCCACGCCACTAGAGCAATCATCTTCCTGCCCAGCGCAGACGCTGACGCCATCGCTTCACCTCCCCCCTCCCCACCCAGCCGATAATGAGCAGGAGTCTCTCCTCGCTCATTGACTCTGCTCGGTTAACCAACGGAATGAACGAATGAACGATTAACGCAGCATGGCTGGAAAAGACTACTGTTTATCTACCTCTGTTGAACTCCTTAATGGAGCCCTCTGTGTGTGTGTGTGTGTGTACAGTAGGTGTGTTTGTGTGTGTGCATGTGTGTGCGTGAGTGTGTGTGTGAGTGTGTGTACAGTAGGTGTGTGTGTGTGCGTGTGTTTGTACGTGCATGTGTGCGTGTGTGTGTGTGTGTGTGCATATGTGTTTGTGTGTGTGCGTGAGTGCGTCTGTGTGCGTGTGTGTGTGTGAGTGTGTGTTTGTGTGTGTGCGTGTGCATGTGTGCGTGAGTGTGTATGTGTGTGTGTGTGTGCGTGTTTGTGCGCACGCGTATGTGTTTGTGTGTGTGCGTCTGTGCATGTGTGCGTGTGTGTGTGTGTGTGTGTCTACAGTAGGTGTGTGTGTGTATGCGCACCAAGATGTTTTGTATGTAAATGCAAAAAATTAAGTTGACTGTGATTCTCTATGTTTAGCCAAGCTAATGCCTGACTGTCTGCACAGATTGTGTCGTTATTGGGAACGCTGCACACACACCAGTTGTTGAACAGCTACCAGAACAGCTTAACAGAAGTGAGCCTTAACATTTACACCCAGCGGGGTAGGGAAGGGGGGGATATTTAGTGCTGCTACGATCGAAAACGCCATCATTTTTTAAGCCAGCTCTCAAGATGGCCCTTTCTTGTGAGACTCAAGTGCTCCCAAGCAATTAGCTGGGGAACAAAAGTTGACTTATCAGAGGAAAAAACTGCTGATGGTTGTCCAGCCCGGTAATCAATTAATAAGCAGGGCCGGGGGGCAACAGTAAATCAACATGAATATCTATCAACACACAAAGGAGACGAACACAGCCATTGTCTGTGTGTGACAGAGGGCTTCACGGAGGCCATCTTGGATCAGGACCAAACACGCAGTACTGTGAGCCTGGCTGTCTGTCAAGCTTCAGCACACATCAGGGGTGTGATGTGTGGAGACACGAGCCCGCTGCCACCATGGACGCTTCTGTATTTAGTCTAAATAGTTTGGAGGTGACCTTCCTTGGCAGAAGGGCATTTGTTCTCAGGTTACATTTGTTCTTGATCAGATAATGGTTATGAATGTTGATGTGGGTTTGTGTATGGTTTATAGGGGCATCATTACCCCCCCTCATGGGCTGGCATCATACAACTATAGTAGGCTATGCACTTTGGTTGGTTTGGTTCAAAAAGAAACCAACGAACCGGAGATAGGACAGTGTACAACAGGTGTAACATATGGCGAAACAGAAACGTGTCACGTATCAACAAATAGTTGAAGCTGCTGTCATCAAACACCACTGACACATCAGCGTGTCTCAAAACAGTTAGCTTTGCACGCTCGCTAGGCTACTGTTGGTCTAACTAGCAGACATCAGTTTGCTTGGCATGCACACTAGACTACTGTTTGGTTAGCTAGCACAGACGCAGAGCAGATAGCTTAGTAGGCAAGCTAGGCTAATATAATAGACTGCTGATAATTTCAGAAGTCTATCGTGATAACAACTGAACTGCGAGGCATAAGATCTTAGAAATGCTTGCCACACTTTTTAGGACTGTATGTATATATAATTTATACATTTGTTTGGCCTCTGGATATGACAATTGTCATGTTGACATCTGGCACACTGATAGATAGATAGACTCGATTCATTTTACAGAATTTCTAAGAACTATTGTTTTAATCCGACATGCAAACATGAACTATTTCTCTGAAAGGTGATCTGGCCGTGAAGGAGAGGCCCCCAAGAGGCCTTGTGGCGGATAAGAGGTGTGGCAGGGCGTGATTAATGACTGCAAGGTCAAAGGACATTGTGGGGTCGTGACCCCCAGGGACGGGAGCCAAACCTTGGGGGAAAAGTTGCTCCCCGAATTCACTTTCAACTTACGCCATAATTTTGACTTTCCTACCGTCACCGAACTATGGCTAGGAAAAGGACTTCGTAAACAGGAAAACAAATACCTAAGAATAACCAATGTGGCGCTGCTGCACAGCATGAGTCACGGTTCCACAGGGCTGCAGATCAAAGTGTTTCTGTTTGATGTTAAAAACAGCCTGGCTAGAACCAGATTAAAGGCAACCGGAAGCAGAGACACGGCAAGACTAAATCACCATGAGCCACGGTTAAAGCGTGTGTCACACATGTGGTGTTGCTGCTAACAGATGATTGTTTCTTCCTTTATCGCACGGCCCCCATATGCTAGCAAGCTAACAAGCTAGCATCACTTTATCGCATGGCCCCCGTATGCTGGTAAACTAACAAGCTAGCACCACTTTATCGCACGGCCCCAGTACGCTAGCAAACTAACAAGCTAGCACAACTTTATCGCACGGCCCTTGTACACTAGCAAGCTAACAATCTAGCACCACTTTATCGCACTGCCCCCGAATGCTGGCAAGCTAACAAGCTAACACCACTTTAATGCACGGCCCCAGGATGCTAGCAAGCTAACAAGCTAGCACAACTTTATCGCACGGCCCCAGTACGCTAGCAAGCTAACAAGCTAGCACCACTTTATCCCATGGCCCCCGGATGCTAGCAAGCTAACAAGCTAGCACCACTTTATCCCACGGCCCCAGTATGCTAGCAAGCTAACAAGCTAGCACCACAGGGAACAATGGCTCCAAATAACAGGATCTGCATGTTTACGGTGGTGCACGTATGGTGTGTGTGTGTCGGGGGGGGCCCCCCCCCCCCCCCCCCCCCCCACTCTCCCCCACACACACACATCCAGAGCCCCCTGGCAGGATATCCTGTTCCTTCTAACTCCCCCCCGCAGGGCTGCAACAAGACCCTCCACCTTCACCATCTCCTCCTCCTGCCTGTCTGTCTGCCTGTCTGTCTGTCTGCCTGCCTGTCTGTCTGTCTGCCCGTCTGCCTGCCTGTCTGTCTGTCTGTTCGTCTGCCTGCCTGCCTGCCTGTCTGTCTGTCTGTCTGCCCGTCTGCCTGCCTGCCTGTCTGCCTGTCTGTTCGTCTGCCTGCCTGCCTGCCTGTCTGCCTGCCTGTCTGTCTGTCTGCCTGCCTGTCTGTATAGCACACACACGCACACGCATGCACGAACGCACACACGCACACACAGTATGAACACTTTGTGTTGTGTAAACAACTTGGCACTGGTGTGGACGTCTCACATGTAAAGGTACTTTTGTTGTCACATACACATACATGTAGCGAAATGTGTCCTCTGCATTTAACACATCCTTCAACGGAGCAGTGGGCAGCCGCTGGGCAGCCGCTGGGCAGCCGCTGGGCGCTGTCCCTGTCCCCAGCTGCTGGGCAGCGCCCAGGGACAAACCCCAGATTGGAGCCAGTGTCTCTGTGATACTGGTGGTCAAGTGTGACACCTAGTGGTAGAAAGTCACATAGATTTGCTTTAAAGGTCTCCTAAGCAGTGCCCTCCCCATAAGGTGGTCCCAGAATCTTAGGACCACACTGACGTATGCTAGCACACAAATATCTCCTGGTGTTTCTACACAGCCTTGGCTCTGTAAACGAGAACTTGCAAAGAAGTGGTACAGGCCGCACATGAAAGCAATATCCTAGCCATGGCAACGTGCTTCTGGGGGGAGGGGGAGGGGTTGGATCTTCTACGGAGCACCGTATGGCACTGAAGGGAGAGGCACCTTTAAGCTTTCCTGCGGGTGCGGGTCCCATCTGATTTCACCGCCAGCATCAGCATTTGTGCCAGTCAGCACCAAGCTGGAGTCCAACTAGCTTGCAGGCTGGCATCACAAGGCCAGCAATTAGGCGTGAGTAGCGTCATAATCAGGCAAATCATAAGCCCTGTGTGTTGCCATGTCAACACGTGCGCTGATGGGACCGGCAGGTGCTCTCACATGCCGCTGCATGTGCATTCATTTCCCCTATATGCGCTGGCTGTGCCCACGCCTCACACCCAGCTGGAGCCCAACGCCATGGCTAGTGTGGCTGGCGTGTGGAGCAGAGTCATTCAGGCCGCCCCTGTGACGTCCCGTGATGTCTTCCACCACCCAAGCACCACCAGGCACCACTTGGTACCACCAGGCACCACCTGGTACCGCTACCCAGGTGCCTGGTGGGCATTCCTCCACATCTGTGAACATGGAACTGACGTGGGAAAACATGCATGATTAAAATGAGCATTCTCATCTCCCAAGAGGTTACATGGCGACTGGAGGCAAAATACAGTAAAGGTACTTTTATTGTCATGTACACATACATGTACATGTAGCGACATTCATCTGCTGCATTTAACCCATCCCACAAGGGAGCAGTGGGCAGCCGCTGTGCAGCGCCCGGGAACCGACTCCTGATAGAGGCCAGCGTCACTGGTCACATGACACTGGCTGGAGAGTGAACCTGACATGTTTTTACATAGTGGGGGAAACCCACGGAGACACGGGGAGAACACGCAAACTCCACACAGAGAGGCCGGGACGACCGGGGTTCAAAAGTGGAACCTTCTTGCTGTGAGGCCACAGTGCTATCCACTGGACCACCGAAATGGTCCACTGTATAAATAATCAAATACATATATTATTATTTTTTATTATTATTATTATTAGAAATTAGAAATAAATAATAAAGTCTTACACATTTCCACTTAATATATATATATCCCCACACACCATCAAAAACAGTTAGTATTAAATCAAATTGTACTATTAGTCTATCTTCTGTAGATCAGCTCAATCTGAAATTGATTTAATAATTGAAATACATCTTGAAAGGTGTAACCTGTTGTATAAACACAACCATACTTAACTAGGCTAGCCTCTACATTACACAGTATGTCTGTGTTGCCTTACACTGTAATTTAACAGTATTAGATATTCTTTCTCAGCCTGTGGATTACGCCAGCCAGTAAATCAACAGCATTCAGGAGTTCCGAGGCAGTCAAGAGTTTCACACCAGCGCAAGATCTCATTAAGAAGCCCCTGAAGAATCTCAGCTATGTGACATCTGTTTGCCATCAAAAAAGACAGGGAGGTTTTTAAGAGAAATTGATCGGGCCAATCGGAGCCGCTCTCGCTGATTATGGTTGTCAAACCAAATGGAGTGTAGATACGGCTGTTGGTGATCTTCTACGTAGTGACAATGTCTCCTTCCGCTAAGTCCAAAATCAATCACTAATTGAACGCTTCAACAACAATCGATACGCCTCTAAACCCAAGTGACTAGCTCCAAACTATATCATTACTAGAAGAAGCTGGGCCATATCGCAGAGCTGCATGAATTTATCTGCCACGATCTCTTCAAAGTTAACACGAGTATGAATTGCACTTTCAAGACATCTAGTAGGATTTCAACATAAGATTTGTTTGTTTGCCTGCATGTTATCTGATTTGGTAGGCCGGTGCAACCAGGAGAAATAACTTCTTTTTTTTATTCTATAAAAATAATCAGAAACTAATTTATACAAATATGGCATTCAGAAAAGGAAAGCTTCTAACCCTTGCAAATGCAACTGTTACTTTTATTATTACAAAAAAAGTAAATACAAAATAATTACTATATTTATATTTAACTATAAATTAAGTAAGTCCTTGGGTCACAATATTGTCCTGACCTACTTTTAAATGCTCTTTTGTGCAAACCCAAAACTACTTCAAGTGAAATGTGGTTGTATGCGTATGCCACATATTGGGCAAATGGTTTTAAAAGCCTAAGCTATCGTGGCTTATCTTGAAAAGAAAACAAACAATAAAACGAGTCAAACATACCAAGATGCATCACCGTTATTAAGCTATTGCAGCATCAGCTGCCACCGGGATGTCATTGCATCACCACAGACCGTATAATTATGGAACTAGCTTCAGAACTATTGTGTGCCAAAAATACCAGCATGCTGTGCAAAAAGTGTAATATCGTGCTGCTGTGAAGGGTCTTATGTAAGACGTGGTCAACTTCCTTATATTACGCACGACCTTGAACACAGTATTGTTCCACGAACATCCCAAAATACTCATCATGGAAAAACACGAGTTGGATTAGTGCCCAGCTAATTTAATCATTTCCACATTGTGTTACAATAATAGCAACAGAATTAGTAATACATGAGAATACACATAACATTATTAATATATATCTAATTTATTTGAACAGATTAACATTTGTTGTTTTATCTATAATGTTAACTGTTTCACTAATACAAAAATAATTTTAGTAAATGAAATGCATAATTCTTTTGAATAAATATCTAAATAAAAGTGTAATTGTTCTCACCTCGTTTCTGCATGAAACTGAAGAGGTCATCAAGGAATTCCTTGCGCTTTTCATCATCATCCAGTTCATACAGCTGCAAGAGAGGAGACACATTTTATTATAAACTATTAATCACATTGATAACGTCAATACACGGGATTCCACCTTGTAGATTGGAAATCGTTAAATGGGGCTCAAAGGTTGTGCAGGACCGAAGCTAATAAATAATAGTGATTGGGACCAAGCAGATGCATTGTGGGGGCATCCCATGGTCCCTTGTGGTCAGATGAGTGCCTAGACACCCACAGTCACACAGCCACTAGAACAATATCAGGAAAACACACTTTTTCACGGGACACAGACAGCCTCACACCCAGGACCCTGACCAGTCTTTGTTGGCTGTTGTAACACAGCGCCGTTCTTCTGAAGGTGTTTTCCCACACGAGGACGATTAAATAACATCTATTAATAACGACTAGAAATAGAATAAACTAGAACTATAATAAAGAATCATTCCTATGTGCGCTAGCAACTTTCCCCCCCGGGCGTATCCGAGCTGCTGTGGCTCACGGGCGGCTTGCGGCCCAGCCCCAACCGACCGGTGGAGACGTCTTAGTCAGCGCTGCCTCTCACCGCGGCCAGGCCAACCGGTCGATGGGGGAGGACAGAGAGATGACCTTTGGAGCCAGCAGGGGCCGTGCGTAAGACGCCCCCGAGATAATAGCTGATCATGTGGAAGTGTATTAGCTGCCCCCCGCTCAGAGGGGGCGGGGCAGGGCAGCATTCAAGAGGACACGGTTGGGGGCCGGGGGAGATGGGAGGGGGGAAGAGCAACAGCGAGCGACGGGGAAATGTTAAGTGCAGAAATACGGGGCGTGTCACAATGCAGAGCCATCGATTGAGGCGCTCATCGAGCGCCTCAATTATACACACGTGCATGTACACGCACACCTGCACGTATTACACGCACACACACATACGCACACACACACACACACACACACACACACGCACGCACACACACGTGCACGAATGCACACACCTGCACGTATTACACGCACACACATGCACACACACACACACGCACGCACGCACTCACACACACACACACACGCACACACGGGCAC
>JAODOY010043176.1:0-19902 GCA_025399855.1 Forbesichthys papilliferus | reverse complement strand
ATATCAGCAAAAATACATCATAATAGCAATCAAAAACACAGCGATATACAGTACAACTTCATAGAATCATGAAAATGAGCTTACAGGCTATTAGTACAAAACCATATGGGATAAAGAAATAGAACCGATTGGATGTGAGAAAACTACGACTGCTTGGTCTGTATAAACACTCCTATCCTATCTTTTCTGTAGCTAGGGAGTTTCTTACTAAGATGGGAAAAGTTATATGCTTGGGAGCGATCAAAAGATGAGGAAAGAAAGAATTGAAACGTCTAGAGCTGCACAACACCGCTTATCAACTTGAATTATTTTTACCTATTCAAAGAGGCGTTGGGACAGTCAGACAGCCTGGTCAAGAGAATTCTCTCTCTGAGGTGGTTTGGGCCAGCGGGTCTGTTCGCTTACGTCTCCTGGATACCTCTCGTTCAGGTGGAAAGCCAATCGGATCGAAAGAGGTTCCTGTCCACGAGCTACTGCTGTCGGTTAAGCTGATTGCTTTACCGAACGGCAAGTTGGCGTTCGAAGTGGAACTCACCAGAGACATCAAAAAGGAATGACTTTTCCTTCCAGTTAGGGCTGTCTATGCATGCACTTCTCCGCTGCCTTCCAAAAGACAAAAAGCCGAATTTTACTGATAAAAGATCTTTGGTATTGCTCTAGATGTTAGAATTTATTCTAGCAGGAACAAAATGAAAAATATACTTATTCAATAAAGGTAACATAATTAAAATACTGTTGGTATATATTTGAATAAACAGAAGCTGGCTGAATTTCAGCCTAAAACAAATTATTCTTAGGTTTTAGTCGTCGTGGCCTACCCACGAGGTAAGTTTCTTTGTTCTTAAGATGCTAGCAAAGTTAACAACACGTAATATGTACACGCAAAAGATTACAATGATAAAAGATGACCTGGGTTTTTTCTCGTTTCTTATACTGAAATTTAGAAAGGTGGTTTGGCTCTCTTCAGAGTGCTTGAGATTTTGAGTTTTCCTACTCTACATGTAATTTTCTCAAACTAATTTCATCATGTCCAATTCAAAAACACATTATCACATCACAGTCCTGGTACACTTATTATATTCACATTAAAACAGGCTTTCCAAAGAGACCACACATGCAAATACATTTTCCTGGAGTTATGGACTATCCACTCAAAAGTGAGTTTACAGGAATACATATTTTAAAAGAAGGGTTCCTTATCTCCATGTTTTAAAGATTCACAATATATATATATATATATACATATCAAATATACTTAGAAAATGCACCAAAACACCCTAATGCTAGAATTTAGACATTAAGATTTTAGGGTGTGTGAGAAAAAAGCACAGAGAGAGAGAGGGATAGCTAGATAGAGAGGAATGCCGGAGGCCCCTCTCATAAATCTTTATCTAGGAGATTTCGAAGTAAGAGTTAATTTCTGTACTCTCCTGGAGGTACATATGTTCAGAATATAAACCACATATTCTTACAGCTAATGAAATATGCAATTCATTGATACCAACAATATACAGATCACTCATACAAATATAAACATTGTATCTGTTAACAATTTAAGGCAGAACATTTCATTAGACCCTTAAAGGTGTAGTCTCTGATGAAGGTTACAATCTCTTGCCACCACTTTACAGGTAATTATAAGTCACTTCCAGATTAAACATTACCAATTATGTTGGGTGCAAATGCAACAGTCCGAAAGTTCGTGAAGAGGGCGTCTTTGATTAATCACTGTTTTCTCCAAACTGTGTCTCCTCTGGGGCCTAAGACAACACCTTAGATCTGGTTTCACTCCGGCTCCAGTCATTTCGATGGCATGGGGGTTGTTTTTTTTATCGCTCTAGCCATGGTAGGGACACATGCTGGTAGGATAAATTCCTTCTTCTGTTTTCTTAGTGCAGACCAGCGTCGGTAACGGGGGTGTGTGAGTGTGTGTGGAGCTTCTTTAGACCTGGGGGGTGGGGGGTTCCAGGTCCCACTGGAGAAAAAGGGTGATGAAGGCACTTATACAGTCCAAGGGTCCAAACCTTAATACTCCATAAGTATGAAATATCAATGGGGTGTGGTTAGGCTGCTGGATCACTACAATAAATAGGCCAGAACTAAAAAAAGATTATATCAAGACAGCTAGCACTGTACAGTATACTTATTAGGGATGTGCAGAGAGCCCACTATTTTTATTTATTTGTATTTGTTGTCTCACCAAATTATTCATAGTTATATTTGTATGTATAAAAGTGAAAATTAGCATAACGATCCTAGAAAATTAGGGAGAAGGTTTGGGGGTGTTGTGCCAAATGTGTACTCCTTCTGAAAACTGACTGCCATATATGGAAGTGCACCTAGCGTTCAGCTATATCACACCAGCGTCCGTCTACAGCTGTTTTTATAGATGGACTAGGCTATATAACGAGCAAATACATACAGTAACTTGTCCGTGGTAATAAGTCTTTGTGCAACTTTAATATATATAGTAACCCTCAAATAAGTGTATACAGAGATGGCATATTGCATGGTTTTCTGAAAAAACTTACTCAACTTCTCAGTAAAATTTCAGTCATGGATATTATCTAGGAAATATTTCTAACCATGTTTATGTGCTTGGTATGTCTAATATTGTTGTTTATAGTTGGAAAGTTTATTGTTGAAAAGGTCATCAGTTTTTGGTTGATTTATAATTTTTTGCCATGTGTAGATCCGATTCAAAACAATATCAAAGTTAGTCCTTAGACCTAGCTACGTTCTGCTACACTGCTACTATAGCACAGCAACTTTGCTAGATAGCACTGTATTTCTCCAGTGTGATATCTGCAAGTGTGTCACAGGTGTAGCAATGCAACCTACCTTTTGTACCATTGTGCACATTTTGTACCATTTTGATTATACTCTGGCTGTGCTCAGCATGCCTCTTTTCATTTCACTTGTATGTGACTACTACTCGTATCTTCATGTCACGTCAGCAATGCAGGTGGAGCACAAACATCCGCAGGTCTCCGCGCTCACTTCTGTTATAGTTAGAGAGAGTTATTTGAAATGGGGTTTTCAAATTTTTTATAAATCAAATAAATCATTTTTGAAATATTTGTTCAAAATCAATGGGGTATTTGTATTTGTCTCCATATCAACTTACTACAAAGTTTAATTGGCTCAATAACATTCAGCAAGCTGAAATGAAAACAGCTTACATTTTCTGATATAAAAAAATTAAATGTTATTGTTTTACACATTGTTTGCTGTCTCACTGTACATGCACCTCTTCATACTGTACGTCTGTCTAACAATTAGGCCTATATATCATGCCTGCTCTGTCATTTATAATAACTTATATTTACCAATTATATGTAAGAACTGTACGTGACATGTTATATTTCGATTTACTTTTGAAAATATTATTAATTTAAAAACATCTTATGTATTTTCCTTCTGGCATTGGATTATTTTGTGCATACACATGGGTCAAAGTGTACGTGGAGGACCGCACATTATCCTGTCAAGTTTGTTTTTTATTGATCACAACCTTTGAGTGGCGTACGCATGTTACAGCCGTGTTTAGTGCGTAGGCCACTTTTATAAATGAGACCCCTGGTCTTTCAAGTGAGTTGCCTCAGTTATGTACTATTGGCGCTCAAACAACCTCACTTATAATTACTATACTGTTACTACATTATTGCTATCATTATTACTTTTCACAAACGTACATTCCATAAATTTAGAGACATTTACACATTTCAACACCTTTTAGATTAACCGTTAAGCTAAATGGAGCTAGCACAATCATTACTTTCTAAACTTTAGGTCCTAAAATGTACCATTCCGTTGCTTTAATGGATAGAGTAACTCATACTTAACCAAGTGCTAGCTTCAAACCTCACCCCGGACTCATAAACAATATATACAGTATAATATAGATTTACACAATAATAAAAAAATAAACATAACATAGTAACATGATACATAAGATACAGGCTAGTTGTAAGATAGCCATCACCTCACAAGAAACTAAAATATCTCCTTCTACCCAAGATTTCCAGTGGCAGGTTGGTCTAGTGCAGGCCTTCATTTGGCGACCCTGGGCCAAATGCGCCCACTAACTGCCCCCATGTGGCCCATAAGGGGATTGCACCCTTGACCACTATACATTAGCTCAATATACTGTAAGAACTTTTCCCTAATCAGGAACACTGGATCATGCTGCTTGTTACTGCCTCCACCTTTATCCGGTAATGTTCGGTGTCAAAGTCAAGAGGCCATCACACTTTACTCGAAAAGTACTGGTTCTTTATTACATTAAGACACACAGGTGACAAGCAAACAACTGTTTGACTTATTTTGACAATTTCAAAATGCAGTTGAAGACACAGGCTTTTAATTAGACGAGGGTTGTTATGGCTGATTTATGCATCTATGTTTTTCCTTTGTGTTTTTATGACTTATTTTATGTATTTCATTTTATTGTGAAGCATTTTGTGATTTCAGCATTATAAAAACAGTTTGCATGGCGGCCTATAACTATTTAAATAACTTACATTTTGATGATCGCATTACTTGAAAATCATTTAAGTCCACAGTTCACTGATAAGTTGCCAACTGTAGACTACCAGTATACATTTTCTCCTCTTGTGGTTGATGGCGGGTCAATTCACAACTGAACTTTTAATGAATAGGCTATTTTGTTTTCCCTCACCAAATTGGGAATGGCAATAAGGAATAACCTAGAAGATATAGGTCTTACTTTTCTTATTTAAACTCACAACTTTTCATTAAAAAAAATATTTAGCTAGGTAACCTCTATGATCACATGATCTTGTGACCCACAGCAGGCAGAACTTGTCATAAAGTACACAATTAACAAAACCCACCCATTTCAGAGGGATGACAATTTGACTGTCATGTCAAATATGTTTCTCATTACGATGTCCTCTGTAAAAATATAGAGGGCATCACCAATCACAGAGCTGCATAAGCATAGCAGACGAGACAATGTTGTGTCATTTAACCCTTCACATTCCAACAAACTGAATAGACAGGTTTGAAGAGAATATTTTGTCAGAAACTTTGTGTGTAGATGAGGATTCTCAAATTTTGAAATTATTACATTTAAATTGATTACTTAATAAATAGGATATCATTTATTTGACTATCTTAATGATACTCTGAGGGCCTAGAGGCCCCTAACGGTTCCCCACTGACAAATACTGTATATATAAAAAACAGAGGCATACACACACAGATAGACCTACAATACATATGTTAATAACATGACTACAAGTTTTTTGTACTTGTTCTCATTTTGTAGTTGTTCTCATTCTTTGCTGATTACACACTGTGCCCTCAGGGTCTTCATTATGGCACCCATTAGCACATGTAGAACAGTATGCATGCGTGTAGCTATTGCAGATATATTTCCTACAGCCGCAGCACAGCGTAGTGGTTTTACAGTCCTTCATTGGGGGGCCCATCTGACACCTTTCTGGATCAGGCAGCGGCCCCAGACAGATATTTAGCTGTCACTATAGCCGCAGACGCGTCCATCGTCTCTTGCCCTGCTTGAGCAGCAGCCAGCTAGGGTTTACCTCTCGCCAAATCACAAAGGAGTTGTATGCAGACACATCAATGATATTGTGAAATATGACCAGGGGCCATCCATCTTTTTAGAATTGTGCCAACCGTGTGCCAGCTTGTAGGCGGTGAAAAAGTTGTCACATGACATTGCGACCCCTCAGTCCATCTGTTACATCAACACAACGCGCATGCCCTGGTTCTTTTCCGATTTGCCCCCAGTCAGCTTCCTCCTGTAGACCTAGGAAGTTGTTATTCGTGTGCATGTGCATGTATGCCTTGTGTGTGTGTGTGTGCATGTGTGTTCCTGTGTACACCTTGTTCGTGCGTGTGTATGTGCCTGTATATGCCGTGTGTGCCTGTGTATGCCGTGTGTGTGCATGCGTGTACCTATGAATGGAATCAGTTGCTCGTCCACTGTCACGTCAGACCCTGGTTTGTAGAGGTGAGGCAGCTGCTCCACCCACCTGTCCCAGACCGCCTTTGATGGCCGCTAGTTTGTCTGTGGCTAGTCTGAAAACGTTTGATTGGCATCGTGGCGCAGAAAATGGGCCTGCCACTCTCTGCTGCTCATAGACGGGCAGTCGCTTTACCGCATGACCTGTACAACCCTGCTAAGATAAGAAGCCCTATGTAGGCACGCAGGTCTCGTCCATCCCAATCCAGCTGTTGTCGTATTTTTGACCCCTCCAGATTGGTGATGTGCATGATAAGGCCTTCTATTGCCAGTGTTATAAACAAGATAGGCAGGACAATTTGATTTTGCCATTTATTTTAACAGCAAAGTCTTTCAACTCGAGATACGTCTGCTGCTGCATGCTTCTTATTCTCCTTGGTCTGAAGAAAAAGTGTAGTGTAAAGATGTATCATGCCCAATATTTAAATAATTGTCATTGTCATTGTCATTAATTGCCAGGCCACAAATACAACAGTAATAAGAACACAAGACAGACACACAATGATATTAACACACACCATGAACATTGCGTGCTTGTACCACTGATATAAAACAATAATTCAGCTATGAGTCATTGTTGTCTCAATGAATATATTTAATATAAGCATTGCCATGGAGAAGACACATACAGCATGCGATGTAGAAATGCTTCTACCTAGGTTAAGGCAGTAACAGACTTTATACTGTGACAGAAGGTAGAAGGGTGTCCTTGGAACAGCAAGGAGTTTACAATGACAACACATGGTAATCAATCAAGATACAAGAAGATAATAGCTACAGTAATTGACACATGTCAGAGGGGGTCACAAGTTAACTAAGACAAAGGGAAAGATCAAAGGTGATCATTTTCACATGAGGAGAGCATAGGTCATTCAGTGGTCATTCGGTCACATACATCTCTAATATATAGTAAATTTTCATAAGGCTATGTAAGCTGTACTGGTAAAAGACTGGAAATCAATAAATTCTCCAACAACCACACATACACGAGAAAAAAAGAGGTGCGCATAGCTGCATATGCTATTTACACCCATGTGTCCGTAGCCAACAATGATAATCACGCACGCACGCAGAGAGACCGGGAGAGACCTAAAACGTTGATGTTATGTACTTGGCCGAAATTGAACACTGGTGTCAGGTGAGCAAAGAATAGAAGATCCAGATATGAGTGTAAAACCAGGCGTGCATACTCCACTGATTAATGTTCAAGCTGTAATTTATCATGATTACAAATGTAAGCTATTGTCATAGGCTATTGTACATCTCACTGAAAAGAGTAGTCTTTTTTTTATTAAACTGATTCTGCCTGCTAAATGTATTTCACCTATATGCTGCATTGTAAACGTAAATGCAATGAAAGCGAAACAGACACTCTAAAAATAACTTTAACAAAATTTTGTGACCGTTAATAAAATAGTATAATGTCATCTTGACGGACTGAGAAAGCCTACCGCAAACACACATAGGCTACAGACTATAATAGAGAAGGGAAGGAGCGGGGGAAAAAAAACGTCTCAACTCAGACTCGGGCCAAGAATTCTGTTTGGCCAGGTCTGGGCTCGGGTCTAGATTTGAGGGCCGTGCAGGGCTCTAAATCACTGCCTCACAACCCAGAGGTGCTAAGTTCAAATCTAGCCTCAACTGTTTGTAATTTTACCTACAATGTGATGGTTATAGTATAACTTGTAATACATTCTATTTAGTATATTTAAAAATGTGTATACCATGTCTGATTTTTCTATTTGCTGAGAGCCAGACATTAGATGAATTGACCTTCTAAATCTCTACTCACATGCAAGAGGTCTATGGTTCAAGTAGTGCTGATTTTTTGCAAGTTTCAGGATACAACATTATCCTGAAGTATGCTTAGTAATAGATTAACATTTATCTACAAAGTAATCTGTACATTTGCATTGCATTTTTAGAAATAAACACGTTAAATTCCAATATGCAGGTTAAAATTAAGCAAATGCTTTGGACATTTAAGGGCACCTAACATGCAGATAAACTAGCCCACGCAGTTTTACTAGAAACGGCAAAATGTCTGAAATTTGCAAAAATGTGTCGCACCTACTTGTACTGATAACACAAATATTTCTCTACAGTTTTGCAGATCTTTTTCTACAGACACAAATACTGTACACAAGCACAGAAATCTTTTTTGCAAGTACACACATATTTTTTACAGAGCTTTGTCTCGTAGCGTCTCGTGGTCTCATGGTGTCTCTGCTTTCCATCTTACAGGGGCCTGGATTCTGACGGGGGGGCTTAGGGAGGGTGTGGGTCGTTGTGTGGGGGAGGCAGTAAGGGACCACCAAGCTGCTGCCTCCTCAGTTTCTCAGAAGGTGATTGCGGTGGGTGTGGCCCCCTGGGGCCTTGTGCACAACAGAGAGCAGCTTGTCAACCCACAGGTACTCCACTGTCACTGTGCATACTGACGTGTGGTTTAATACATGCTTATATGGCATTTTCACCTAAAAGTTTTACTTCCTTTTTCTTTATGTTTCATTATTTTTTGCTGTTTAATAATGTTTTTTCTCATTTTTGGTTACATTCTTACATTCTTTCTTTGCTTTTATTTTTTGTATTTTTTTCCTTTTTAGGGTAGTTTTCCAGCACGTTATTATGTCCAGAACACCATCACAGACTCCTGTTGCCTGGACAACAATTATCAGGCCTTCCTGCTGGTGGATGATGGAAGTGTAGGCAGGCGAGAGGTTGAAATGACCTTTCTTGCCAACATGGAGAACTACATCTCCAACCAGCGCACTGGCATCTGGGGTGAGATACACACATACCTCACTCATGTTCCCACGTAAGAGGCATGCATATATGCTGTAACAGGGAGGGAGAGACATAGAGGCATTTGTCTGGTCAACTAATTTATTGTACAATACCTTTTGTGGCATGTAGGCAGAGCAGTGGTATGGTAGCAGCAGGTGCCCAAATGGTCCTGGTCATTGTGGACCTTATTAGGCTAGACTGAGTTGAAAATCATACTTGTTATGCATTTTAAATATCAGCACATTGAAAATGTAGTGTTTATATAAATGCAGTTTGATTCTTGTGCTAACTTGAAACTCTGTCGTCTTGTCTGGGATCAACAGGAAGTGGGAACATTGAGATACCAGTATTGTGTATGTTAATCTCAGGCCAGGCCAGCATGCTGGAGGTGAGAAACCCGCTATGTGATATTATGACTATATATTTATATTCAATGCTAACATGTCATATTGATTAAAACTCCAGATATTCCTACCTGTATGGGTTATAATGTGTACCATACCCAACCATTATCCTCACTAACAGGAGCTACGGGCGCTATGTGCACATATGTCACAACTACATAACATTTACAAACAGGCTATTTCATGATGTCTTGGCTGTAGAACAGTTAATACTAACTAATTTACAGTAATATATTGAATTGATTTGTATAGTGGTTATACAGTACATTGAGCTAATCTACAGTATAGTGGTCAAGGATGCAATCCCCTCTTGGGCCACATGGGGGCAGTGTGTGGGCCGCATATAGCCCGTGGGCCGCAAATTAAATAGGCCTGTTGTAGGCTATATGTCTGTGCCCTACAGTAAATTGTGCAATATCAACAAATTAAACTTAAGTTAAACTAAATAAAGCTTATAGGCAGTGATTGGGGAAACATCCACATTAATATATTTCAACAAATATTGAGTGGGTATGTCTGTGACTATAGTATGATAGGAGAAATATACAAGACTTTAATACTAGCCTACAAATTTTACAATAGGTGATGTAGCCTATACAGTGAATTGGAATAACAGCGTAATAATTGGTATAAGATAATATAAATATGCAGAGCTAATATAACAGGACAAGGTGCTGATATTATCACATACATATACTGTACATGTAGCAAAATGTATTCTCTGCATAAAACCCATCCCTCACGAGAGCAGTGGGTAGCCGCTGTGCAGCGCCCAGGGACCAACTCCAGATAGAGGCCAGTGTCAGTAGGATAACAGCCAAGCCCTAGTATTTTATGGCCTATACAAGGCTTAATGCAACTAATATCTACAAATATAATCGGAAGTGGCTACAGTACATATCACAAGTGTGGTTAATCCCAACCTATATTATGCACATAATTGCATTACAGATATTAGAAAAAACGAAAGTGAAAAAGGTAAGAAATGCGGCAACATCTTTGAAGTTCTGTTCATTAAGACTGACAACACTGTCATTACCATGACACGACACCATCACCGATCACTTACATTAATGAATGCTTATGACTGTTATCATTTGCTGTAATTTGGTAAGTAATGTTTAATGTCAATTTAAAGGATGAGTATGTCATCTTGGGAAAAACAGTAACTTAGCCAGATTTTGAAAGATACAATCGAAAAAAAAGCACTGCCCCTTGCCTCAATCATCCCTCCTAAACCACGCCTCCAATACACGTGAACCCGCAATGAATAGGATGAGTTTACCGTCCACCGGAGTAGCATTTGTCAAAGGAGCACATCATCTTTGCTACCGGTACTGATAAGAAATGGCTCAACATGTAAGAAAGCCACGCCAATATTTACACGCGTATGGCCTCGATCTGCATCCAACTTCATTTTTAGTGTAGCTTTCTCCAGTGGTGTCCTTCTCTTACGACGGGACACTGTGGGTACTTCGGCCATTGTACCTAAGCATCTGTATGCCTTCGGTAGAATCCGTAGTCACGATAGTGCACAATTAAGCAAGTACACGCAAGAACGTAGCTCATGCAGACAGACAGTTAGGCCAGCTAATTGCTGAGTTTGGTCCGAACTGTATGACTGTGTGTGGTTTTCACATTCCTGCAACTCTCACAGATGACGGATATTTCTAATCGTATTGTCAGAGCATTTAATTTTGTCATTGGTATCGGGGTGTGAAGAGAATTTAAAGGAATATTACTGAATGTAAATTCTGAAGAAAATGACATACTCAACCTTTAACATTGTTTTGGATCTGTCAATTGCCTTGACATTGACCAAGGCAAAAGGCTATGACATTATCCAGCTCTGACTGGGAGACCCCGAGGCGCTCCCAGGCCAATGTGGAGATATAATCTCTCCACCTACTCCTAGGTCTTCCCCGAGGCCTCTTCCCAGCTGGAGGTGCTTGGAACACCTCCCTAGGGAGGCGCCCAGGGGGCATTCTTACCAGATGCCCGTACCACCTCAACTGGCGCCTTTCGACACAAAGGTGCAGCGGCTCTGCTCCGAGTTCCTCACCACCAGATGGTGGTTGGTAGCCAGCTCTGCCCCTCTCTTCATCCGGGTGTCGCAAAACATGCGGCCTCAGATCAGATGATACGATCACAAAATCGATCATCGACCTTCGACCTAGGATGCTCTGCTACCACGTACACTTATGAGCATCTCTATGTGCAAACAGGGTGTTTGGTATAGACAGGCCATGACTAGCACAGAAGACTAACAACAAACACCCGTTCTGGTTTAGATCAGGGAGGCCTTTCCTCCCAATCACACCTCTCCAGGTGTCTCCATCATTGCCCACGTGCGCGTTGAAGTCTCCCAGTATAACTATGGAGTCCCCTAATGGAGCCCATACAGGACTTCATTCAGGGTCTCCAGAAAGGCCAGATACTCTGTTCGGGGCATAGGCACTGACAGCAGTCAGAGTTTTCAACTTCACAACCCATAGGCGCAAGGAAGCGACCCTCCCTCTCGTCTACCAGGGTAAACTCCAACATAGCGGCGCTAAGCCGGGGACTTGTGAAAGCCTGGCCTGGCTCCAGACGGGGGCCCCGGACTTCCTCCCGGCAGGTTAACCTCTCCTCTTAAATGATCTTCCTTAAAGATCTTCTGAACCATTTTTTGTCTGGCCCCTCTCCTGAGACCACTTTGCCTTGGGAGACCTTACCAGGAGCACAAGGCTCCAGACAACACAGCTCTCAAGATCATAGGGACACACAAACCTCTCCACCACGATAAGGTGATGGTTCCCGGAGAAGATCAGCATTCTCGTGTTTAAATCAGGATCTTTATTTGCACAAAACATAAACAACTTAGCACAAATCCTACAAAACTCAAACTGTCTTTGGTAAAACTGTGTTGGATATTGGTAGACTATGTTTTTTTTTTTTATCATGATATTTTTTGTTAATTAACTCAATAAGGAATGAAACCATCATCATAGCTAGTTACTAGCCTATAGCAATATGCTAGACTACTGTTAACTGCTAACATTTTTAACAAAATGATAAACATGTTGATAAAATAAAATAGGCCGATTAGAACTAGGCTATAGCCAACTTCAAATACTGTAACAGTTAAAGTAATTTTATCAACTTCTTTAAGAAGCCTGTGTAAAGCAGACATAAATTTGTGTTTTGAGTTTGTCACACCACAAAAAAAGATAATATTAAACACCCAGCCTAATTTGAATTAATAAAAACGTTGCCATGTATATAAAATGATGTTTCAAAAGCGTGAAAATATAACCAGCATTATCTGTTCTCAAGTGATGTGTGTGTGTCAGTAGAAGGCCACACCCATTGCATGATCTACAGTCAAATCCTCATCTTAACATTGATTGGAAAATGCAGACGTGCATTTTATGAGTTGCAATTTTACTTTAAATAGATGTATACTGGTAAAAAGGATTAGATTGGTTATAATATAGGGATTTGTGTGCTCACGTGGACAGAAATCAGTTTCCAACAGACCACTTTTTGACCTTCGTGACCCTTGCATATTTCGCGAGATGCTGTTCTTGTCACATTAATCTAGGATTGGATTTTTTTGTTTGAATATATGGTTTATATATTGTTTTGGAAATAGGATTGGATTACATGAAGACAGTTTGATTATTTGGATGCTGATTTGAACAAGAGAATGCTGATTGGATTTGGCAGGCAGGTGTTAGTAGGTAGGCTAGGCTAAACCAGTATCTTTCATATAATGCACATTGACTCTGAACTAGAGACTGACATTTTATCAGGATGCCCGCCAGTCACGGGACGGGAAACAAAATTATTATTAATCACGGGATTGGGACTGGACAGAAAATAATATCAGTGGGAGTGGGTGGGACCGAGAATCGTAATAACACTATGATGCACAACTTTATACACAAATACATTTATTTTAATAAAGGATTAGGGGCACTAGTGTAAGTGACTTCTAATCACCGTTCCTTATCTGAAATATGCTCGTTGTTATTATAAAGCACCCAGTGCACAATGACAATCGTTCCGCTCACACAAGTTCCAAAGAGTAGGTAGTAGAGTAGAAGTAGAGCAGTTACCGTAAGTAGGCCTACTTCACCAACGCGCATTGAGAATTACGTTCCAGTTCAATTTGGTCTCGAAGCTGCGAACCGGTTGGAACTCCGTTCTAACAAACTTTCCCATGTTACCTAATCACTTCTAACTTTTACCACTAGAGTTTGTTTTCCAAACGCAAAAAAATGCCTGCAGTTGATTAAAGCTTTAGAGGAGCTTTATGTCCTGCTATCTCGCCAGCCAAAGTTTACATTGTATGCCTATACTCCGTGTGTGTGCAGTCAGGGTAAAAGCTGACTGCTTTTGGTGATAAAAATGTATCTACAGATGTCTGACATCTAAAGTGGTGTCTTTGACGTCGTTATGCGTCGCGAGTACTTGAGAAGGCCAGTAGAGGCGCCAGAGTTCAATTATTGTAACTGTATGTGGGATGCAGACGGACTGTACGTCTCTCGCTCTACAGGATCTGCGAGGGCCATACAGTGGATCATGACATAGTAGCTTTTATGTATAATTTACATTCAGATTTTGTATTCATTCATTTTTCAACCAGGTTTGCTAGTATAATTGTATTCTTCCTGAAATTACTTATTTTTTGTTTCGTTTAGTATGTCTATTTTGTCTATATTACGTTTCTAACATAGTAGTTTACCAATACTGATGAATTAGCTCAGTCATTTAACATTTGCGCTATGAGTTTTGTGGTTGGTGGTTCAAAGCTCAATGCATAATAGTATTTTTCCCGTAGCAGACAAGCAAGTTATATTATTTCTTTGCGACACATTGTTACCGGTTGCCGTGTTTTTTCTTTTAATATTCTGCTGTGCACGCTGCCGCGCACAGTCTGCCAATGTGATGTTTGAGTCGTGCCTAGTTAATTTTATGTGTGAAGGAATATACAGACTGTCAGATATTTATGTTTGTCAATAAACGGAAGTTATCTTTTAATAACTACTCTAACCATTAAAAGTTACTGTATACTGCAAGTTGTCCATCATGCAACTCGAGTAAATAAATATTGCCTTTTTATATTACGTTTCTAACAAGGCAGTATACCAATACTGACGAATTAGCTCAGTCGGTTAAGCTTAGTGCTATGAGTTCTGAGGTTGGTGGTTCAAAACACCAAACATAAAAGTATTTTTTCCCGAATGGAAACATGGTGGGAAGTCAAAGCTCACTATGATGTGGCTCCAAGGCTATTGATCTTATAATATGAAATTGAACTGCTCAAAACCAGACAAGATTTACAACATTTTACATTTTATTTGGCCTCCAATCAATGAATATTTTCTCACTAACCTCCACATTAAATATGAGGATATAGTTAGGCTACTGTAGAATGTCGAACATTAATTATGTAGAAAAATATATAGAATACACACTAAAAAGGGCTGGGTTGTTTTTTCTAAAGTAGAAAAATATATAGCCATGTGACCATGTCACAATTTTGAGGAAACTGTCAAACATTATCATGTCTCCAGATAATACATTCTGTTTGTCCTTAATAAACATATTACAGAACCCAATTTAAACTGTGCCCCCAAATATTTGGCTGTAGGGTATTTCCACATTTTTAAACTCACATTTTGTCCTTGGAGGAAAATGTAATCATAGAGCCCTGCTTTGCCACACAGTTCTTCGTTAGTGGTGTTACGGTTCACAAAAGTCACGGTTTGGTTCACACCGCGGTACAGAAGAAACGGTTCGGTAAATTTTCAGTACAGCGGTGACTGGTTTTTACACAAATACCCTATAAGCTTATAGCCTATATAACCTCACCTTTTAGCAGAATGTACCATGCCATGGAAAAATATAGTATATTGTAGGAGCAGAAATATACCACAAAAACATTTTATTAGACCAGCCACGCTTCCTTTCACAATCATTTCATTGATTGAAAGCTAGTGTCACAATCAAATTTCTTCCCATTTAATATAAGGCCAGTGGCCATAGTGATGTGGGTTAGGGTTAGCTCTAAATAAACAGCGGTTACAATAAACAAACGTCCACGGAGATCAGGCATCATGGATAGGTATTTCAACCCACCTTCCACTTGATGTCACCATTGAACAGCTCTGTCTTGGCAATATCCACTCTGTTTCACACCACAGCTAGCTTGAGCTCGTCTGTGTATTCTCTGCTGTCAATGGCCAATGGTTTACTGGCTAACCACCCACACACGCACACGCACACACACACACACACACACACACACACCATGAATAAAAGGTCTATCCATCCAAGAACATTATTAAAATTACATTGATGACAGCAATGTCCTAAAACAAAAAATGTATCAACAAAACATTGATCTAAATATTGTCAAATGTTACACACATCAGTTCTGACAACAACTTCCACTTAATTATACCACTGCAAATCACTTTGTTTATATTGATGTAGCCTAACTAAACTTTATTTTTAACTTAAATTATCAAATCTACCCAAGCTATTTTCAAAAACTGGGTTATAACTAAGTAGGCTGGTTTATATGAATGTTAAGATACCTATGTGTGTATGTTAAATGTTTGTCTTAAAAATTTGGAAAGCAATGTTTAGGTCAAATCAGAAGCGTACCATAATCACGACAGGCCCAGGTGCAAAATAAATGACTCCATATGGTCTTTGTAAGTTTCCTTTCAAACGACAGAAACGAAAGTCTATTTAGTCTTCCTGTATTTTATCCTGTTGACTGTTGAGAACCGGTTGCTTCACAGAACAGCTTGTAACAGACAATGTGATCAAACACAAAAATAATGAAGAGAACTCTTCCATTTGAACTAGTGTGGCTGGAGAAATGGCATGCCAGCATTAGCTGCTGGCATTGGTTAGCTTAGTAGCAGCGCCAGTGATAGAATCATAGAATTGGAGTTTGGATAACTATAGAAATTCTAGAAAAAACTGCTTTGAATAAATAAATCCCAGAAAGCATTTTATTACATTAACATGGTAGGTAGTGAATCTTTGAATAGTATAAAATTAAGCAAAATAATATGAAATATTGATATAATTACACTCATATATCATTAAGACTGATGTATTTGTCAAATAAAATACAATTTTGGTTAAGCCTTGAGTGGGATCATGTTTCATATTAGTTGATCGCGATGAAGTGATTGTTAATTATATTCAGTTCTGGGCTGGGATTACTGTGCCCCCATGCGTCTTGGGCCCTGGTGCGGCTGCACCGTCAAGCGCTATGCTACTGGGCCAAGCCTGATGTTTCCTTACACATAAAATAATGACTCTGTCTTCCTTAGTGAGGAAGAAAACAATAATTTAACACTAGTATCAGTTCAGTACACTACTGGTGGTAGTATTGAGAGACCAAATCCTAACATAATTGTACAGTAGCATACATTACAGCAAGAGCTGAGAACATAATACAAACTTGATCTTGACCTAACTTAACCATTTAATAATGATGTATATAGTGTTTACAACCTAATTAATAACATAATTGTAAATAATTTATAAAAGTAGTCTTATTGTACAGTGGTACAGCGGTGCAGACAGGACACAACAACTATAGCGCTGCTTCTTTTTATTTTGTTCAAGCAGAAATATTAACACCTTTTCTCAAGGACAGGATAAACATTTTAACCGTAAACCGTAAAATTACGGGTGGAGGATTACACTAGATCAAATATATTGATTGATAGGTTTGTTAAGTAATTTCATGCTCTACTGGAAAATTATTTTAGTAATTTTTAAAATACTAAAATACAAAAATACAGTAGTTTATTTTGATATATTGCGGATAATTTGGGCATTTAGTATTTTAAAATACATTTTGATGCATTTTTGCCCACCCCTGGTTGTGGGGCCAATGGCACCCCAGTCTCAGCAAAGCATCTTTAGAACAATAAAAACTTCATGAAAATAAATAAAACTTTTGGTTCGAACCACAGCTAATTAAAGAATGTATAAATACTTTTAATTTCAAAACACACTTTCTTAAGTATCATATTGGTGTAATTAAGAGATTATCTGAAAATAATGATTTTGTGTATGCTTAATACTTGAAAACTAGATTTATTGTAAAAGCATGGCTTAGCTAGCTGGTGCACAGCTAAAGAGCTGAGTCTGTGCCAACACCTGCAATTCATCAAATGGCCACTTATGGCTGCAAAAGGGAGTCAATCTTCATGGTAAAATGTCTGACTTAACAGCCAAAATAAACATTTACAGCCTTGTTTGTCTCTATAGCTAGTCTTTCCATCCATGACAACTGTACGGTGGGTGGGTAAACTTTTTTTTAAGTGATCGGTTAAAAATATAGGAATATATTTTTCCAATTATAATGGATAGAGGGGCGTTACAGGCAAAGTGAGGTACGGTGGCCGACAGGGGCAAACACGATAAAAAGTAAGAAAACAAGTTACGAAAACAACATCCAAACGGAAACGCACAGCAAATACAAAAACACAACCAAGTCAGGAACGCGCAGTAATTACTAAAACACAACCAAGTGATCAGTTCACAGATTTAGGATTAGGGTTTATACATGTGGGTTGGCTTTCACGGGCGTGAAAGGCGGGGCTTTTACCTCCGGGCGCTCCAGGCCCTCCGGCGATGGCGCCTGCCTGAGGGACCGTGGAGGCTTTGAGTCCCCCGCCGCAACTCACGGGGAGAAGCAGAAGGTACGCGGGCACCCGAAGGTGCGCACCAACGGAGCCAGGATGAAGCTCCGCAAGCTGCGCTTATGGTTTAAGGTTCCGAGTGCAAAAGCCCAGGGCCGTCGCACAGCCACCAGCTCTGTCGGCCACTCTTGGTGGGGACCCCCATCAAACGCCCCTCCGTCAATCCTCAGAGGCGAACGCTCGCGCGCAAAGGGGAACCGCTTGTTGAGAGTTAGCGGTCAACAGAAGCCAGAGCGGTGGTCCCCGCGGGACCCCGGAGCTTTGCTAAGGGTGTTCAAAGCGCTACGCTCGGGTGGAGTTCAAATGCATACCAGATGCATACCATCTAAGACTGGCTGTTGGATAAAAACAAATTAACTGTACAGCTTCTGCCTACTTTATATATATACGTCCTCCGGGCCAACCAGAGGACGTCAGCGCACCGGCACTCCGAGGGGACCCAACCCCACCACGCTTCAGATGGAGGGAAAAAGGGGGACGCTGACAACGGGTGCTTCCCCAGCCGTGGCTGCGCCCAGCCCCGCTTCAAGTCAGAAAGGACCAAGTTCTTGACTTGGTTGTGTTTTTGCATTTGCTGCGCGTTCCTGACTTGGTTGTGTTTTTGTATATGCTGTGCGTTTCCGTTTGGATTTAGTGGTTTTTGTAACTTGTTTGTGTTTTTTGTATTTGAAGATGTTTTCTTACTTTGTATCGTGTTTGCATCTGTCGGCCACCGTAGTGAGGTACTGCAAAGAGGGCGATGGCCAGAGCCACCAAATTCACTTTTGTTCTTGAGAAATTATGTCACGGTATGTCTATTTATACAGTATATAATCTATGTTTTTTTGTCATATGCCTGAGTGTGCATGTCATGTGAGAGGCCTGACAGTGCATGAATACTGACAGCGCTTGTCTGCAGCCAGGCTCATCTGGTGCTATTTAAAATTATCTGTCTGTCGCAGAGAGTGGACATTTCTCTAAGAAAATCCATACCCTGGTTGGTTTTGGCTGGTTCTGGTCCGGCTGCTGACCTCATTGGTGAGTTGCTAGATGAGCTCTCCTCAACCCCACTCTCCGACAGCAACGGGGCAGGCGAGAGCCCCAGCATGGAGCTCTGTGATATGGCCCGTGAGAAAGTCAGGAAGTTTTTTCCAACTGAACCGGACCTGGACAAACTGGTTGACCAGGTAAGATGACAGTGTGTGTTTTAAACAATAAATACACCACACTGGCTTTAGGACATTAGAGGTGCCTCCATAGTCTGTTTTGGTTGGAGGTCTTCTTATGAATTCAACATGTTGAGCAAGCAGTCTGTACATATAGACAGCACCCTGGAATACTCCCTATATAGCCCAGTTGTTAACTACTGATCTAGGGAGATGTGATGATACGATATTGTGTGTTTGTGCGTGCAGGTTCTGTAATGTCTCGTGATCCAGGTCCTGTGCTAGTGTCGTCTCTTCATGTGTTTACCTTGTGTTTGATGCCTGTTTGCCCGTCACTCCCTGCCCTGTGTTTCCCAGTCTCGTTAATTCCACCTGTTTCTGTTATTCATGTCTGATGTGTTGCACCTGTTCCTCGTTGTTGTTAGCCAACGGTCTGTCTCCCTGTCTTGTCTACTTGTGTATTTAGCCCCAGTGTTTTCTCCAGTCCTATGTCGGTTATTGATATGTGTATCATTGTTGCATTGCCCCCGTGTTCCTGCCTTTTTGCCTTTTGTTTTTTAAATAAACCCTTGTTTTCTTAATACAAGTCTTGCATTTGGGTCCTTCCAACCTTGCATCGTGACAGGTTCTCCGTATACACCAGAGCCAAGATCTCATTACAATCCTCCACAGTGACCAGGAGGGCACTGATGATTTTGACACACTTCTCCTGAAAGCCCTGGTTAGAGGTAACAGACATCCGTTATGATATTAATGCTTCTTGTCTCTATGGGTGTGTGTGCATGTTGGACTATATATACTGTCTGTGTGTGTGTGTGTGTGTGTGTGTGTGT
>JAODOY010043166.1:0-19904 GCA_025399855.1 Forbesichthys papilliferus | reverse complement strand
TTTTGGACCACTCCTCTTCACAAAACTGTTTCAGTGTAGCAATATTCTTGGGATGTCTGGTGTGAATCGCTCTCTTATTAAGTTTAGCTTATTAAGTTTATTAGCTTATTTAAACGAATTACAGTCGAAAATATAAAAAGAAGGAGAAACCTAAAACAGGCCCGAAGCCTGAAGTGAAAATTGTCCCAAAGCCCGACCCAAGGGGCATAAATAAGTTGGGGCCCTTCGGGCTCAGGCTTAAATACAGGGCTCTAATACAACATACTATATTTCCACAGGAACATTTTTGTTGATAAACATACCTCCTCTCTCATCTTCTTTACAGACTCTCCTTTCTAATGAAAAGGCACAGATATATAACATTTACAAAACAAACCAAACTCAAATTTACATGGTCCATATATATATATAGATAGATAGATAGATAGATAGATAGATAGATAGATAGATAAAATAAGGAACAATGGCATACCTTGCCAATTATGCTTCCAACCTCCTATAAATAAAAGAGAATATATTATTGCTCCATCTTTTAGTGTGACACTGACTAAGCAAAGGAATATATTGGATTGATCAGAGAGAAGATATACATGCTTGTGTAATGTCAGGACATATTATGGCTACAACCGTTATCAAACATAGCTTGCACCGACTCACCTTCCCATGCATGAGAAGCCTAATGGTTAGGGTGACATTAAGTCCTCCTTCAACCACACCAGTGTCCATAACTGCAGCAGAATGTATATAATATACTGGCCAAAAAGCAGAATCTTTGGTCACGATCTATACGTCTGTAAAAGAAACAATTTAGAGCTTATATTAGGTGAAAGAAAGTAAAATAAATAAATATGCATACAGATAATTGGGCTACGGTATAATAGCTATTCTAATACTACACAGTAATATGCCAATAATAGGCTATGTAATAATAACATGCCCAATCACCACAACCACCATCTTGTGGTGCTTAAATTAACCTCCGCGGGCCACGAGTTACTGTATGATACGGTTAAGTTACATGAAGCACTTTCATAGAGTGAGCTACAGTAGGCCTACATCAATTTCATGTATTATTATTGACGAGGCAATTCATGGAATTCACGTTACTCTAGTCGATTCATACGTTAGCACTGCACAACGATGCTCCACGACTACATGCAAAACACAGATCAGCTCTAAAAACAAAGCTCGTCGTGCGGGGTAGGTTATACAAGAGATTGTTCTGGTAGGTAATGTAACCAAAAACATTAGTTTAAAGATAATGTATCCAGGACATATCTTTAGTAGCAGCACGATCAAACTCGCAACAGCGTTCGCTTATAGAGCATTGGGCTACGTACAGTATCGTACCAAGTTAGCTACTGTAGCTAGCTTTAACTTCGCTAACTAATGAATAAGAAGCCATTCTGCTGTTATTATGCGTTATTTAATTGTAAAAATGTAAATATATGATTGGACAATGCCACATAACATGTTAAATACACGTGAAGAGCTCGCGCCTAATTTCCAAGCATAGATCATGATGATCACGTTAGCATTACAGCCTGGACATAGCCTGGTCCTTCAAATGTGCGGCCTATACATTTAATTGAGGCGCACCGTTAACCCTGTTCTTTATCCTGAAAAAATATATACATATTTCGGCCAGTCTTACCTGAACCGTCCCTTGAAAGGTGTTCAGGGGGAGGGTAGGGTGGAAGGGGAGAGGTTCGGGAGGGAGTTAAAAGAGGATTCGGGGAAGAGGGAAGTGACACTACTACTCGGTCCGACTCCACTCTTCTGCTTAGCACAAAAGATGAATTCAATTCAACTTTCACCTCTCAACCGATTCGCCCCTAACAGTTAACCCCGCCCACTACTAGTATATTCAATGGTAGCATAGTATTATTTTTAATATTTTACTGTACCATAATGTACATTATTTTGTATTATTATAATTATTTTGTATTTTTTTATTTATTATTATTATTATTATTATTATTATTATTATTATTATTATTATTATTAAGTTATTGTCAATTGGTAATAAACATTTTTTTAAAATCCTGGACATTTAAACAAATACATGTTATTAATATCTAAAGTGCATTTTTTATAATGCAAGAGACAATTTATGTTGAAATAGTATGTCAATTAAGAGGCTAAACTTGATGACACATTTGAGCGGCACATGACCTGTGGGACCCTCACACACACATTTGAGTATGTTCACTGGATCGGCGTTCACTACGTTCAATTAACTTTTTTACTGAAGGGTAGGCTACATTTCCTTGATAACGTTTGCAACGTTCTTGAAGTACTTTGAATACTTTCAAATACATTTGCTGCTTTTTCTGGGCGTGGCGAATGACATGTAAAGTGAAACCACATATTTATAACTTGTTAGGGTGTTTCTTACATATTTGTGAGTAGGCTATTTAGACGTCATCATCATTATCATCATCATCATCATCATCATCATCGTCGTCATCATCATCACTAGCCATTTGGTACTGGTAGCCATTTGGTATTACCAGTACCAAATGGCTTTCATTACCATATTATTTCTGTATGCAGTCTCATTTTTAAATTAAATGCATAACAAAGCCATTGTGGAGAAATCATGTTTATGTGCACTACAGAACCAAGGAGGGTGTATACCATCACATTGTTCATATGTAGGCTACAGCTAAAATGTAGTAAAGTAGAAAACAATTGCTTTGTGTGTGTTAGCCATGTGAACATTGCTCACAGCCCAAATTCACCCTGCTTTTAAACTTTCTCTTGAATTTTCACATTGAAACCTTTCACTTTCATTGAATGTAAACTTACACCACTTTGACCACAGCCACATTTCAGGGTTGACTATTTGAACACAACCCATTCTTATCAACAACAGACTCAGTAGAATATGTGTGCTGTATCAACTTGTTTTGCAGATTCCTTAAAATTACAAAGCATGATTTTTCTTGCCACTCTCATTGCTCTTAAAGTCAAGCCCAATGACTGACGCATTCATGTGATGCATTATCATGCAGGTATATGCTTCCAGCTGAAAATCAGGAATGTATATCTGGTGTATTTGAAATGTTACTGGGATTTCTGGGATATATATTATATAATGTTATATACAGTCTTTGAAGGTTATACTCATTATGTAACTTTTGTATAAGACAACTGAATACATATTTTCAGGAAAAAGTAATTATATAACACATGAACATACAGCATATGCTATTACTTGATAACATGTTTGATAATATGTTTAATTCTAATTAATTGAGTTATTAGAATATAATAGACCATAATACAAAATATGTAATCCCAGAAAGATCATTTTAATTTGACCACTGTTACAAATACTAATGTACTGTATATTGCATGCCATTTAAGACACAACATATTGTAAATGCATTTGAATAAATATCCAACAGAGGGCACAAATGCCCTGCGCATTTCATTTTAAATACTTTTTTTTTTTACATGTTGTACAACATTATTTGCTTACAATTAAATAACAAAATGTACTGAATATCAGTGATGCATAAAAGCTCTGCTCTCCATTAATTTGACTGTAATAATTTAGATGCACATGGACTTAACAGCATTCAACCATAGTTATAATATATTAGGCATTACACAAAATAGCACAATAATACAAAAAAGTATTAATTCAGACACATCCATATGCATGTGCTCACACACACATACAGGATGTGTGTGTGTGTGTGTGTGTGTGTGTGTGCCATGTCGTGTATATACACCATACATTCTCTACATATATTTAACAATCTGAAAATATTGTAATAATGTTTTGAACAATATAGCCTAAATGTGATGATGGAATGCAACATTGTGCTTGTAAGAGGTTGCATTATATAAAAAGAGAATGTTGTCTAAGAATACACAACATCCTTAATTAAAATGTAACCTTTGGAACAATTCATGGCAAGCCAAGATAGCAACACAAATTGTTTTGTTGCTATCTGTTGTTAAAGAGTACAAATGCACCTGAAACACGCTGCCGTATTAGTTATTTGGCTTCTCTAAAACAAGCTGCTCTGTTAGATATTTGTCTTTTGTCTATTTGTGATTTTCCCAGTTGTGATTGATTACTTTGTTTCTGTAAAGCTGTCGTGTTTTTGTTACATGATTTATGAAACACCTGAGAACCATAGCTATTCATTAGTTATTCTTTTAAATCCGAGGGGGTATCAATGCAATGGAATCTGCTCACAAGAGTCACAACCATTATGAAAATGTGATCATACTAAGAGTTTATGCATGTCTTTATACATCATTTAGTTGACAGAGGTCATTGCTGACACCACTCAGCAACTGTTCATTAGACCATTCCACATAAGCACCCACATTACAATTAGGCAGTGCTGGAGTAACATTCCACTTCGATTCCCATGACGCATTTTAGTTATTATTTTATAAACTCAAGATGCTGCTGAACTGTGACATGCCATTTGTGTTCAGCTCAATTTCATACATTTAAAATCACTATAGCGCTTTTCCTCCACCACAGAATTCGTTCTCCAAATTCTTCCTTCATTTAGCCTCAAAGCTTCCTGTTTTTCTAAAGTTGAATTCAGGCAGTAGATAGTGGCGCTTGTTTGACAAAGCCATCTGTGGCTCTGCCTGGGTGATGCCAGGATTACAAGATTGCTGCTGTTTTTAAAATAGAACTATCACTGATTAAATTTGACCTAAAGCTGAGACACAGTCCTGTAAAAAGATCCTGACATTACCTGCAATGCAAAGACAACAACAAATAAACTACTATGTTATTTAATAGTAACATAATGCTGTAGGTTAATATACAAATAACCTGAAATGTCCCTGGCTCACCCAATGACCTCTCATCAGCTGCCCTCTTAATCTCAATAAACCTATTGACAGGGCTATTTTTCACACAGCATCAAAGGATGTTTAATTATGTTAAAAAAGCCCTGTGTCTTTGATCCAGAGAGCAATCACTGAGAGACAGATTATACAAGAGAGGGTGGTGTGGGCACTTAAGCTTTTCCAAATGGCACAGGGCCTCCATCTTCGTATGTGTCTCCTCCTGTCAACCAATATCTTACATAATCATCTGCTTACTAAATCTCTATGCTTTGCCCACTGCAAGTAAGACTCGCATGGCACCTCTCAAATCCAGACCCCCAACACACACTCTTCTGCAACTTTCACCCAGTTTAACTTTTCCCTCTTTTTCCCTTTCTCTACTTATCAACTTGTCTCTACCAATCAGTGATCACGAATGACTGCACATGCATTATTTGATGAAATGTTATTGGCTCCTCCATCGCATCCTTTGCTCAGAGGCCCCCCGGGCTTCAGCTGCCGCACTGTAAAGAGACTAACTGTTTTTTGTTCAGTCAATCAGCTCAATCAGCAGCATAACAAAAAAAAAAAATTATCAAATGAAAGGGGCAAACAAGGAAGGAAGGAAAGAAGAAAGGAAGGAAGGAATGAAGGGAGGAAGGAAGGAAAGTATAATTTATAGAATATATCATAACATTCTTTATCTGCAGAATGGGATATTGAAAACTGTAATTTATTCGTAAGTGTTTAAAAAAGTCAAATGTATTGTAGAACCTATAAAGTGTCTACAAATGAATAGGCAGAAATGCACACAGTTTGGCAGAATTCACTCGGCAGGAGTTTGAAAGAGCAAAACTGTTCCCGTATGGGGACTACAACGTCACAAGCTTTCCGTGGTCATTGTTGCCCTGCAGGTCACAGCGAGAGGTGGCATGTGCCGGCGTAAACTGTCCATTCACGAGCCAGATAGGCTGTAGAGGAGCAGTGACCTGCTCCTCTCATTTCCAGACGATCCGCCACAAATAGGTTGCTCCCACAGAGACAAATAATTGGCATGGCATCTTTTGGGCACTTGCATGAGGAGCGGTCTGCATTTTAATGCCAGTCCTCCACAGGCAGGACCGTTATGCAGGCCAGTAAGGCCACACATCTTTACTGTGTGGAAGAACAGCATAAGAACACTGATGGTAAATCCAGGGTCAAATTATCTATCTATCTATATCATTATCTAAAGGAACAATTTAACCAGTGCACATTTAAAGGGAGATTCCTTGATTATGTCCTGCCCTGTCATGCCTGTGTGTAAAACATATATAAAGTTTCGCTAAATTACAGATGACAGTCAGATTAATCTATCTCTTTTCGGTTGATTCAGACAAGAAACTGATCACACACACCTGGAATTTTTTTTTTTATCACAGAACTTTAAGTAACTTATAGCTATACTAGTTGTTGTACCTTTGGACATTTACCCAAATGGTAAAGGTAGGTAATTAGTCTTATTACATTAATTCTACCAACCAGGGTGAAGAGGCACTTATATATAGGCCTCTTTCTCATGCGAAGAAGAAGAATTTCCAAAGTCCATCCCAATTTCTGTTTCCATCCTGCTTACCATCCGGTCCTTACGTATTACGGTGGGGTAATGAGTGCTGCAGACATAGGTACTACACAGGTACTACACCGCAAAACTTTAAAAGTTGGCCTCTCATCCCTCCGAATAGTAATGATCAATTTCTTCTTGAGGTCAATATATTTTCTGCTAGAATTGGTACTTAAAGGTACGCAACAATCATAGAACTGTGAGCCCTCTTCTTCGTTTGCAGCATTTTCAGCGTACAATACGACCGGAGGCATTGATGCGCTTCAGCTCGCCGAAGTGGTTGTCGTACCCCGGAAATGTGAAAAAGGCCTATTGCTTACAGTAGGCTACATCATTGTCCAACAATGGTTGCAGTGGTGAGAAAGACAGTAATTGTTTACAGTGACACGTATCTCAATCACCAGATGAATAAACCCAGCCATCTGGAGTTAAATCTATCTCACTTGTCCCTCCAACGCAGACACCACAATGAGCTACACGTTGACAATTACCTTTAGTAGGCCTACTACAGACCAGTCCCTGAAATAAAACGTAACTATGTACAAGGGAATCAGCACCATGCATGGCTGCTGTAACCATAATATCAATTTGGACCAAATGCACAGATATTATATATATTATATATATTATTTGTTATTACATTCACAAACTAATCATACAATTTGACCTCCTGGTATATCTTGAGAGGACTGATTGCCAGACTAAATGTTTGCTTAACCTTAACTTGCTTTCTTTTACAAAAAATATTTGTTTCTATTCTGAAACTAGTTACTTAAAAACCAGCAATCATTGTAGGATTAGTAATAATGACCGGTTACCTTGACTGAAAGTGAGAATCATCAAGGTAGTTGTTTAGTCTAGGCGTACACCCCCACTCCCTCCCACCTCCCTGTCTCGATGGACCAAACGCTGCATCATCACCGGCAGCCACAAAACTGCGTTTTCCCTGCCGTGATGGTTCCCGCTGTAAACCGGCAAGCTGCAATACAAAGTGTCGAATGGCATCAGGGGAATACACAACGGATTGGCGAGCAACAAATACAATGAAATTACACATTCGATGACAGCAATTATGTGTATCGCAGACAGTGTTCCTCTGCCGCGTTGTTTACCTTCCCAAATGAGGACTGGAGATCTAACGACCGACATGTAGAGCTGGATAACTATAGCTGTGCGATCGACACCCATCTACATTTTAACAGAGTGACATGAAAAAGGTAAGATTCTTTGGTGTCTTGGGGCTTCCAGGATAAGAAATAAGCTCGATTTAAACGCTACATTGTTGCATCGGCTACTCTTGACTGACATGATGGTTTGCATTTACGTGGCGAATAGTCTACTTACTTCTGCGTGAGTGGCTATGGTGATTTTTGGAAAATAAACTGAACGCGTTTAATAATCCAATATTTTTTTGATTAGCCTGTGTTCATCACATCAAGTTTTACTGTACGTTTTAGGGCACCTGGACAAATAGCACCAGATTGGCAACGACAGTTCATTCAACTAATGTGAGTGCAAATATACAAAATTGGCTTTTGATTTGATTAAATTATGAAATTATTGATAGGTATGACAGCATCATGAATTCTGCATGATTCATTTTAACAAAGTCTGACAGTGCATCACCCTCATATAAAGTATATAGAGTAGGAGGAATGACGTTTATGTAACTGCTGTAGCCTACAGTTTGAACATGTTTCTTATTTGTGAGTTTACACTGATGGATATATAAAACACACATCAATGTAACTTCCAGTAAGCCATTCTGGTGTATTTGGTGGTGTTAAATTGTGGTAGTATCATTTGAGAAATATACAAATCAAAGCAGAGCAATAAACCTTCCTGTTAGTGTAGGCTGCTATTGTTTACAGATGGGCTGATGTGTGGATGTACACTTTCCATCTTATGCTGAAGACAGAACTTAGTCAGGGAAAATATCAATCAGCCAGGCTTTGGTTACAGTTGTTGTTGTCAGACAGGACTCCCCACAATTAAAAGCACATTCTGTTAAGCCAAAGTCTTATTAATAATTCATGGAACCACAATGGAACCACAGTGCCGAGGATGACACACTAAAGGATGTCAGCATAGCAGCGCACAGCCTCCGCATCTAGCAACACAGTGAGAGCCAGGACAGGCTGACAACCAAAGGATTGCACTCAGAATGTACGCCGTGTGGAGTACCTTTCACCTGCCTTGACTGGATTCTTGCCTTGCCCTAGTGTGGGTTGTGACAATTTTAACATAAGGGTTAAGGATATAAATATATGGAAAGTCCACACTTTGCAGTCCAGCTGTGGTTGGGGTAATAGAGAAACATAAACCCATAGGTCGTAGGGCACATGACTTGCTAGACAGAATAAAAAAGCAGTTATGAAAACATCCCTTTTGCTTATGTACTGTAAGGTTTTTGCTTAGTCAGTGGGGTGCATTTCTCATATCTGCTGCCAGAGAGAAAACTGCCATGGTGATGCCCGTGTCTTTAAAAGAAACCAATCCGACTTAGCTCCAGTATTGTGGAAGTTTTCAAAGGGATATAGAACTATAGTGAAACACAAGACTTAAATATTCCAGAAAAATAAATTCTGGAATTGCTTTGCTAATTCAACACTGGTGGAAACACTTCATTCAAGATTCATCTGTAAAATGCCACATTGAAAATGTAAATAACCTACTTATTGTATAGTCCTTCATTGTCTCCCTTATTTTTGTATTTTTCATGGGTTGCAATCTCTGAATTAGCCATGCATGGAACATAAACACATACTACATTTACTGTACATGTATTGTACGTTTATGGGTGATTTATGTTAGGCAATACAGCTGAAGCGCTATAAATGAATGTCTTAAATCAAGATGTCTTCCATTTTTCTGTTTTAAAGCTTAATAGACAGTTACTCTGTTTCAGAGATAAGAGCGAAAGGTGCATGAATGTTTATACACCTTGTGCACCGGCCCTATTATGTAGATTATAGAGCATTCCCACTGGAGCTGTTTGGAGTACACTTTTATTCATGCTGTTGTGTATTGGCTGTATCATAAGAGGAGGAGCAGACATGTCACAAGGTATTGGCTTAGCTGGTATATCTATTTACTTCTCTTTTCCACCTTTCTCTTTAGTCTCAAAGCCCACATGAATGGACACAAAGAATACCCATACTAGTAGTATCTACAAGTATCTACAATTACGTCATCAAGCAGATGCTTTATCCCAAGTGACTAAAGGTATAGTAAGCGATTATGAGCGAATACACTTTTTTGTCAAATTCACCAAATCTCCTCGTTGTCCGCTAGTTTGCTGATACTCTGTGTGTGCTGATAAAACAATCCGATACTTTTACACAGCCTTGGCTTTAGGTGGATGATTGGATGTAAAACTATAAACCTTTAATTCTCCTAGAAATTCAATCGATCTCTGTCAGCAGTATACTGTAGGTTCACAATCTTAATATAAGAACGCTCTTCTCGATTCTGCAGAAACAGCAGAGCTTTCCATTAATGTACTCATTTACTGTCAGATGTACTGTAAATGGAAGTGTGTATGGTTTACAACAAGGCAATTACAGTAGAGATTCAAAAAGCCTTTCGAGTCATTGGCTGCCTAAGAATGTAGACCTAGACCGCTTGCATGTGAGATGATATATGGATCTTCCAATTGCCTGTCCCATTATACAGACACACCAACGCATATTCCATTATCTGTGTCATTTTTATTGCTTTATTAGGCTACTTTTCTGGGTCGTGTATGTTGTATAGCATTTGCTGAAGGACACACCACTTGCTCCTCACACTGGTTCTATAATGAGATGTTATAATGTTTTTCTCATGTTAAAGGTTAATTATGTTTTTCTATTGTCAACATCACTTATACAATTATTAAATTCTATTCTTCATAGTTTACAGAAAACTCACCAAGATGAGTATCTATTCATCTTGGTGAGTTTTGAAAAATATCTTACCAATTCTGGTAAGATGTAGGTTGGTCCACTATCCTTAGCCTTGTAACATAAACAAAATACAATTTGGCATTCAGTGACTTCCAAAATGGAGATGTGGAGTTATATGGCTTCCAACATACTGGTATTTGAATATTTGCTAGTAAATATTCATAGAACAACTATGTACAGTTACCAAGTGTTACTGCTCTCTCTCTATGTATTATACATCTAAGTGTGCTTCTAAATGTGCCTGAAACATCACCAGAAATCATTCTGCTTTCTGTTCTGGGATGAAGTCACCCAATTTAACTCCCAGTTGCACTTCCTGTAATTCATTATAGATGAGCCTAATAGATGTTTTCTTTACCCTTGTGATGTTATTTGATGGAGATAATCAAACCTTGACTTTACTGATGTCCTCCTCTGCGGAGTGAGTGATCTCTCCAGGTGACAGTCCTTCACAGTAGAACAAGCCTTTACACTGGACCTCTTCACCGAATAGAAAAGTAATTCCATTCCTGTTTATTGTCATTTGTGAACCCTCTTTTAAATAATTTAACATTCTTCCTGCTTTCGGCATAAAGGCTCATTTTGTTGTGAGCATATGACAGGTGTCTTGTTATCTCCCTGCCTGTCATTGTACAAGCCTTATAATCGCTGCACTTTTATGCGTGCTGCTGAATTATACACATTTGCATGTTAAACTGAATGTTGCTCACCGGGGAATGATTAATCAGTACATTGCAATTAATGAGTGTGTATCCCGTGGTGATGAATTATGTCTCATGTGTTTAATGCAGGGAAGATCCTGACAACAGCTGTTTGTCCCAGCCACTGTTTTTACAGCATTCTGAAATATTTACTCCACTTGAGCAGTAGAACAGTAAATAAGTGTATTCTGGGGGAAGGATTATGTATTTAGTATTATTAATAAGTCTACATACTGTATTATTTGTTGGGGGAATCTTCTGGGATTTGTTTTTAGATTTAGTCAATCTCTCACATTTTATATGTTTCTTATTTGCTCTTTGTTGGCTTTAGAAAAGACGCATGTTTTTTGTGTCTTTTAAAATGACATCTTATATTACATTTATAGTGTATTTTATATTTTATTCTTTAGAAAAATGTTTGCACCTGTTTTAACATGACAATGATGCAATTGTGTTATATAGGCCTACTTCTATTTAATAAAGTAGCAAGTAGGGGTTAGATTTTATATAGTAGTAGAGGGAAAACAACCCTGATATTTTCATAAGTTGCACAAGAAGCTGGGAGCATGGGAGTCAGAGTAGCAGCACACTGGGGCTAATGGTGTGACATTTCAGCCGAAATTCAAGGCATATTATATAAAAACTCACGTTATTTCAACTGTTAAACTATTGACAAGGGGATGTACTCAGGAACATTTACTAAATTTCCAAGTTTATCGAGACATTTTGATGAAGGGAAAGCTAAAATGATCCAGAACATTTTAATTGTTGTCATTGTTGTTGGTGTGGTCTGAGCCAGTTAGTAGTTGTTGGTGTGGTCTGAGACAGCTAGTAGCTGTTGGTGTGGTCTGAGACAGCTAGTAGCTGTTGGTGTGGTCTGAGACAGCTAGTAGCTGTTGGTGTGGTCTGAGACAGCTAGTAGCTGTTGACTACAGGACAAGTTAACACAGACAGTGTGCTAGCCAGAGAGAATGGCAGTGAGCAGATCTCATCTCTCTGCAGATTAACACACCATAGGCAGCCTTCTGGCTCCTGCCTCTGTATTCGCAGACCAGGAGCAGACCTCGTGTCTCCGTCAGCTCCTGTCTCCAGAACCATGTGGGCAAGGTCATGTGATCATGCCTACTGCTAATCACCATCAGAATATGTGCTGTGACATTAAACCCAACATCACATATATGGTACTAATGGTAGTACAAAAGAGATTGGAGATTTACGTTGTATAATTTGATTCTACACCAATAGGTGCAAAAAAATAGAAATACTCAACACAAATATTGACTAGTTTTGGTAATGATCTCATGGTGTTGTCCTTTAATCCTCTGCTTAGTGGTGCGAAAATGCAGTTTCAGGGACAGTACGGTATGATTAGCAGTTCTGAACAGTTGCTAAGTGGTTCATTTACATGTTAGCTTTTCAGTTGGTTCAGTGTACACTAATTATAAAATACACACATACTGTACATGCGCGCACACACACACACACCCCCCCCCACACACACACACACACACACAGTAGGCCAACCGCCTTTTAACATGGCATATATGCAAGACCTTTGTGAACTGTTATCTTAAACTAGCAGAAGAATGGAAAAATCCCACTATGGCTGCTGTCAAAATAATATCAGGACTTTAAAGAATTAAGTATAGCGGTCAAATATTTAGTTTTAGATAACACAAACCCATACTCTAGATGGAAAATTCAAGCTTTTAACTGATGTGTGAATAATAAATCTAGCACTTGAAGGTGCTGTCACACATTTCTCACCTAGGTCATAGCTTCATAGATGTCGATCCACATTTTCAGCTTCACTGTTTGACACTGTACTTTTGCAAGCACAGAAAGATGTGAAAACTAGTCTTCCTGTCATTGTCGGATTTCCTATGTGAATTTCGCTCACGTCTCCTAACTCAGTATGATGTTGGATCAGAAGACATCATTGGACTCACCCACAAAGAAATGTCTTTGTCAGGGTTGCCAATACTGAAGAACAACCTTCTTTGAGGTGTGACAACATTACCCCCACTGGAATTTGGAAGAATTGCTAGTGTGTCATTCACAGCAGATTGGCATGGGCAGTATGAAACCTGTCTGTTCTAAGAACGCATATAAGCAACATGTCTCATAGCACTCTGACTGAATAGTACAGTTTGCAGTACCGTCATTTCCTGCTATTAACCGCGGTTAATAAACTGATTTTGCAAACTGTCGGCAGCTCTGCGGCTAATACTCGGGTGTGGTCTATACACAATGTAAAAAAAATGTTCTCCTCATTGGGCTATTTTTATTATTATTCTAAAGGTAATCAGGGGATTTCAATTACATCCAAAACTATAATTTGATGCTATAGTAGTAGGAAAATTTGACACGGTAGAGGGCTTTTCACATGGGAAGTGGCATCCCGCTCTCCATCCCATCTGCCTCTTATGTGAAAGGCAAATATACTGCAGAGTCACAGAAGCGATGCGTCTAGTTTTGAGGTAACCATGAGAACAGAACAGTAAACAAACTATGTAGATGAACATGGTTAATCTAAAAACAGCCTCTATATAAACCTAGCCTACTTTATTTATGAATTAAGACAACATGTGGTGAATATGATATGCATGTAAATCGTTTTCAAAATAATACCAACTTTAGACTATGTCCAATAAACATGTCAGCATTTTTCACGCATTCTCTGTCTGGTGTAGACTACGGTAAAAGCTTGTGAAACGTGATTTAAAATTTTATATTTTAGGACAATCCTGAAAGTTGGTTCGTCTGTGCTGCTTTCTATCTTACATGTCTACAGGTCAAGGAGCACAGAGCTATAGTCAAGAAGACAAATGTGTGTCCCACCACGCCACAACCTCAAAAGTTAATATATTCTTCCCAATTGTATCTCGGAGACGGGCAGCCGTGTTCTCGATTCGTGCACTTAAGCAACAAACATCTCAGGACTGTGCCCACCCGCCGTTTTGCCTCCCAGCTCCCAACCCATTGCCTTGGCCTCAGTCCGGTTAGAGCATCCATGGGTTCCATGGGTTTCCATGATGGCCCACAAACAAAGCTTACTACTATTACTACAAAGCATACAGTAGGTTACTTACCACTCTGTTGACAAATGGCTTTTGTTTGTAGACTACATCCCAAATCAGCAAATACATAGCAAAAGATTAGTATTCTGATTAGTCCAGGTATCCATACTCATGTCCAACCATTTGCAGTCTTGCCGACTATAGGCGGTAACATGTACAGTATTAAAGTAACCTAAATGCAATGAAAGCTGTCCACGTGGTTATATTTTCTCAAGCAGGACCGAGGTGCATGTGGAGCACTTGCCCACAGCCCACCAGCGTGTTATAGGTTGCTTCCTGCTCCCCGCGGTCAGTGATCAGTCCACAACTATCTCAGTTAGGGCTGAACGATTTTGGAAAAAAATCTCATTTACATTTTTATGACAGATTGCAGATTGCGACAGATTGCAATTTGATTTGATTTGCGATAATCTAAAAAAAAATGTTATGGAGCATTGCCAGATGAGATGGCATCACATGATTAACTACTCTATTTTCAAATTAAAAGATGACAGCATAAATATAATGGATTAATTTCTGTAAGCATGGATTTAATGACAATTTTTGAAAATGTTTTAGATGTGCTCATGCACAACTAAATTGCATTTCAGCATCCCTAAAATAATAAATAAAAAGAATTATGATAATTATTTTCAGAATTTGTTTAGCCAATGTTTAAGATCTCTAATGCTACATTTTCCAACTTGGCTTGCCTGTTAGAGATTGAACAAACATATACTGCCTTCTTTTTTATCTCCTCTATCATGTATTTTGCACTACATTATGGTCATATTTTTGTCTGGGGGGTTGTGATACATTTTTGTCTGGAAGGAGTTGAAGGGCTCTGAAAGGTCACTGACTCATCGTTTTTGCATTCTCTCTCTCTCTCTCTCTCTCTCTCTCTCTCTCTCTCTCTGTGTGTCTTATTACATGTCCATGTGCCTCTGTCTCTTTTTCGTTTTTATTTCTACGGTAAATACATGAGTATTTGCATACATTAATTACGCAAACATGCACACACACACACACACACACACACACACACACACACACACATAGACTGACTGCAGCACTGATGAGATGACTCATGGAGTAGTGTACAGTAAATGAAACCATCAACAGTAGATTTGCAGCTAAATTGCTCTAGATTGTCCATTGGAAGTCCCTTTCCTTGTGCAAAAACACACCTTACTAACCTTTAATGAGGCTGGGCTGTATACTGTACATATAGCATATTAGGTGTTTAGTAGAGGGTACCTGAGTTAGAGATATGAGGATTGTTGAATTCACCTGCTTAGCTATTCAGATTGGATTGAATTGCTGTTTCTGGGAGTTATTTTGTGTTAGATTGTCTGTATGGCAAGCATAATGTTCATACTGTATATTTATGCATTTGTTTATTTGTTTTTTACAGTATGGAAACTAAATAGAAAAATGCATAATAAACCATATATGCATTTCAAATTTGCATATTCACTTCATACTGCATCATAATGGGTATTTTTAAAGAGAATATTAATTATAAAGATACAGTATCTGGCTTTTATATCATGCTTGATTGCTCTGTAGATAGAACCATATCTTGTTATATAATAACTTAGAACTTATTATGGTACACTGCATTTACAGGATTAAAGTAATTGGTTTTATGATACAAAATATATTTTTTTCTTCCATCCTCCAAAAGCGAAAGGCCACATACAGTGTATTTTCGGCAAACACTCCACTACCACTTCAAATCCTATTACGTTTTGGATGTTTACACTATCTTGGAAGTCATTATTTGACGTTTTCATTTCGGGGCAGAAGGCTGCCATGCAGGAATAATGGATGGGTCTTTAAGACAATGAGGCTTTATCAAATTAGGCCTGCAGCACAGACGTTCACGATTCAAGAGCCAACATGTATTCAGTTCTATAGTCAATTCCATATTGTAACTTTTTTTCAAATGAACAGGCAGTCTAATCCTAGGCCCACATTATGCACCTGGTGTTGGCTATTGTTCCTCTAGTAATGAGATTGATATTTGCATTGTGTTGAGGCGCTTCTATTGTGAAAAGCACAGAATTGAACGCATCTGTGGAAACGTGTCAAGGCTTCAGAGGGAGATAGAGATGAAAGTGGAGCAAAGCAAATAGCTCTTTTGCCTTGAGCGCGGGGGATTCCGTGAGGCGGTCTACGGTCTGTGGTGTTTCTGCGTACTCCCCCTGCATACCCTCGGTCACTGCGCTGCGTATATGGTCTCATTAGTATGGGTGTCAGTGCCCCTCTTTCAGCTGAACCTGCCATGATGCCACTACTGTATTAGAGCTACTGCTGTTATAGCCTGCTTGCCGCATTGTCCCCGTTTGGCTGCTGTGTGGCTGCCAGCTTTGCCTCCTCCCAAGGATGACTGAAATGTGGGCAGGCGTCAGAAGTAGAATGTAAAAATTCAAGTCAAGGACATTGTCTGTGGGTGTGTGTGTGTGTGTAATTGTGTGTTGGTAAATGCATGCAGGAATTCGTGTTTCTGTCTATGTTATGATTACGAGGGGTGAAGGTGTACGTTTTTGTTTACAGTATTCCTCCATTCGTATTTTCAAGCACAAATGCATATCTGTATTCCACTGGACCAATTTGATATCTGCATATGAGAGAGAGGACAGCATGTATGCTGCTGACATCTTTGAGTGAACATACAGTATTCAACCACAGAGTTTCATCTTGTGATGTTGAAGCCTAATGGACATATTCTGATTTTCTGTTGTTTTCTCCCAAATGGTGTCAACAATTTCATTATATTTGTCTCTGGAACTTGTCTGTTTGATCGCCTCAATACTGTCTTGCAAAAATGACCAAGCAAGACAGGTAGGCTGCTGGTTTTTAATCATGCACCGCAGCCTCAGTCTTGAAATAGCCATTTTAAAATCTTTGGCCTGGTTGGTAATGAAAGCTGTTTCATCACCTGCTTGGTGATGAAAGCATTCCCTACCCCAACTATCGATGGAACGACAGAATGAGCACATAAGCCTGGAAAAAGAATACTGTACTTCATTCAGAGACGTCATCCTGAGAATAAACTGTTCTCTCACCTTTCTCGCAGTGTCATCATTCCTGGCCTTCATTCAAACACTCAATGCTAAGTTATAGCTTGACTGCCTTTAACAAAGTCACCTGATTATGTAATGTTCTATTTTAGCTGTTTCGGGTGTAGGATTACATGACTCTGCTTTAGCAAAAAGAAGCGTGTGCGATTTAGTGATAGATTGTTGTTTTACACTATTAATGCAATAAGTTTGAATGACCGTGATATTCCCATTGTGGACATTCTGTGTGGATAGCAAATTCTCACTTAGGCTTTGCATATTGGTTACTTAAAGGTGGAGTCAGCCATTGTACATACATACACACACATACACTTTGTTTTTGTTGAATTCAGTGAATATCCCCTCACAGTCCACTAGCTGTGTGTTCTGTGTGTGCTCTAAAAACATTTGTTGTGTTTCTACACAACCCTCGCTCTGTATTTGGGAACACTAAGTGGTGCTGGCTGCACCACACTGTCATATCCCGGCTTGACAATGCCTGTCCAATCTGGGGGGTGGAGCTTCTGAGGAAACAACCTACGGCACTGAAGGAAAAGTGTTTTTTATTCAAATATCAACAATCGTTCGGCATGATTTACTCCACCACAGAAGCCGTTACCGGTACACAAACGCATTTGGAAAGTACAAGATGGGAATATTTGGCTGTTCAGGTAGTTATTTTCAAATGTGCATTCATATTCTGGATGTACCAGGATTCCCTTTTGTTTAGAGGATTATAGAAATATTACATAACAACCAAAGTGGTTCCAACATGGGGAGCAGCTGGATCAAGGTTGGATCTATCAGAGGGGAACTCCAAGGCCAGTCACACAAAATTGCTGTAATATGTCTATCCATCTATCTATTCGTAGCTGGCAGACTCATCGCTGCTTTCAAAAAACACAATCCTAATATTTGGGGCCTGTCACATGTGGGCATACTGTACTGTACAATTGTAACTGCTGATCCTCTAACCAGTGTTTCCAATTTCCGATATTTATAATAATTAAACTAAACATATTACTCACCAGTAATGCTGCAGTCACCAGTAAGGCTTCAGTTAAAACGGAGAGGCATCATTTGAGTTACCGCAACAAGAGAACCCCAACTAATTAGAACTATCGCCGTCACAATAGGCCTGGTGTGACAAAGTTGCTACAGTGTCAGTGACAGCTTGCAAAGCCCCACCACCAGCAGTAGGCTGTTTGTTCTGCAGTATGTGGTGGACATTTCTGTACAGTGTGTAAATATATACTGTAGAGAAAAAGCCCTATCCATTGGAATTGAAACACAGAGTCAATTTGACTTACCATTTGTCCTGCACAGGCCATCCCTGTGTAGAGCCTTCCTGTACATCATCATGATCAGATTGTGATACAGCCTCACAAGAGAAGCAGCACAGCTCCTAACATATTTTAGCATTGGCAACTCTGTACTGGCCAAGTCACCAGCATCCCCTACCAGAAACACTACAGCACGGTCAAAATGCAGTAACGCGTCTGTTGTTTAAACAACACAAGTTCTTCATAGGAACCCCCTCCCACATTTAGCAGTGTAAAATATAAAGAATTGCCAATTGTGTGTACACAATGCGATTGTCATGATGTCACTTATGTTATAGGATGCATATGTAATATGTAATGTAGCATCGTATCTTAAATAATAGGCGTATGTAAATAAAACCAGCTCTTTTGACCAGTATATCGTTAGTTGCTAAACGTTATGGTTCCTAAAGACGCACATGTCACATGATGGTTTCTCATATGCTCAACACCACATGTTGACTGACATGTTGTCTTGCCATTTTTGCTAATGCTTTTGGTCCCAGAATGTAAGAGGTCTGTACATCAAGCTCTGACATGTCTGTCAAGCACAGGCCGTGCCTCATCAATCAACATTCCCCATTCATTCTCTCAGTTTGACCACCTCACTAACACTATACACTCATTTCATTTCACATTCTACAATCAGTCAGTTTATGTCTTAAATGCTACAGCCTCCTATTTCTTTCTATTATTGCATTTTCTATTTGTGTCTGTATGTTACATCAAATAATCTAAAAACGGTTGAGATTGATAACATTTCGCTTTGACAGAAGATTTCTCTTATGCTGCCTTTTAGTATTATTTTCTGAAAATGAGATAAATGCTAAGGATAAATTATCCCCTCTATTGTCTCTAGCAAAGCCTTTATTACTGCTGGTACAAGTAATAGCCAATACATGAGAGAATCTTGAGCCAACTGTTTATTTCAGCGGGAGTGGGGCCTGATGCCTGTTTTCAATCTGGCTCATAGATGGTCATAGATGCCAATTGCCACGAGCTGCCCTTGAAGATCTTCAGAGCGGGTTTTAGCAGGGCCACAATACATATGTCTGGTTATTTTGATGATGATGATGATCCATCCATCCATCCATCTTCATCCGCTTATCCGGAGTCGGGTCACGGGGGCAGCAGTTTCAGCAGGGGACCCCAAACCTCCATTTCCCGAGCCACATTGGAAAGCACTGACTGGGGGATCCCGAGGCGTTCCCAGTCCAGTGTGGAGATATAATCTCACCACCTAGTCCTGGGTCTTCCCCGAGGCCTCCTCCCTGCTGGACGTGCCTGGAACACCTCCCAAGGAAGGTGCCCAGGGAAGATCCTTACCAGATGCCCGTACCACCTCAACTGGCTCCTTTCGACGCGAAGGAGTAGCGGCTCTACTCCAAGTTCCTC